>OX411306.1:149673685-149845230 GCA_948150685.1 Rhaphigaster nebulosa | reverse complement strand
CGAAGGTCTCTCAACTGCCGAAGAAGAAATATACATAGACCAGGGCAAGTGGCGAAATTAAACAACAATTTAGCAATAAATCATTCTTTGAACTTTGGGCAAGTTTGGATTATGAGTTTTCTGCACTAAAAAATAAAGCATCTCATATAACTATTACCATTTTAAACAACCTACCTTTGCGAAATTTTCTGCGGTGGCAGCTTAAAAACAAAATATAGACCTCAATTAAATATAGAAAAACAGCTTAGAGTGATAATTTCTAATATTAAACCTTAATTTGAAAAAGTTTGCTCTTTAAGACCAAGGGAGTCAATAATAAGTATTAATCTTGTATTAATTTAATTTTGGTAAGTTAATAAATGCATAATGCAATACCTATTTATAAGTGTATTATATCTGTGTAAAGTGTTTTTTTTTTATTATGTCAGAATGTTTTCTGTAAAATAAAAGATTTTTTTATTTTTTGTCGATATATTTTTCTCGATATACTCCCCTCCTTTCGTTTTATCACGCCTCCCAGGTTGAGAACTACTGTGTTATATCTTGACCTGGCCTTGGATATTTATATATCGATAAACCATCCCTGTTATAGTAAGAGCAGAAAAGCTAATATTCATTACATTTATAATTACTTTTATAACCAATTAATGAAAATCAATTCCATTTTTGGTTGAAAATTAATGAAGTATAAAAAAAAGAAAGTTTGTTAAACTTCTTTCCCTGAACTCTCTGCTCAAATAACACAGGCCAACGATGAAAAAGCTTTTGTACTGAAAATACCTTATTCCTATAGTTTTTAGGGTGCTGAATCCAAATATGATATTAAAAAAGTTGTATCACCCACAATTGGTGTTCAGGATAAATCTTGGGCCCCGCATAAGATATGTTATGTATTTGTCGAAGGTCTAAGAAAATTGTCACAAAAGGAGAAAAAAAAAAATTAAATTTGCTGTTCCTGTGATATGGAGAGAGCCAAGAAATCATTCCGATGATTGCTACTTTTGCAGTGTCGATATTACTGATCATAACTCTAAAAACAAGAAGGTAATAAGCTACCCTAACCTTCCGTCCGCCATCCGACCAATAGGGCACGGTGTAGATCAACCGGTCCCTGAACCACCAGATATTTAAATTCTATTCCAACGAAAGTTTTTTCTGATGTACAATCGGAGTTAGATGAACAAGATTCCAATGTCTTACAGAAAATGTAGAGCTAAACTGTTTACTCAAATCGAGCTTAACGACTTGGTTAGGGATCTTGGCTTAACGAAAGAAAAAGCTGAATTGCTTGGCTCTAGACTAAAAGAAAAGAACTTGTTGGCGGTTGGTACCAGCATTTATGTGTACAGGAAGAGAGAGCAACAATTTTTCAAGTTTTTTTAACAAGAAGTTGATTTAGTGTACTGCTCAGACATTCCCGATGTGATGAATGAGTTTCGTATTGCATACAAAAAGGAAGACTGGAGGTTGTTTATTGATTCATCGAAAACTAGGTTAAAGGCTGTTTTATTACACAATGGTAAAATGTACGCATCTATTGCTGTTGGTCATTCTGTACATATGAAAGAAAACTATGAAAACCTAGAAACAGTGTTAAATAGAATAGGCTATTCCACTCATGGTTGGATAATATGTGGTGATTTAAAAATAGCAGGCATGCTCCTTGGTCAGCAAGGTGGTTTTACCAAATTTCCATGCGAAGTTCAACAAGCGACTCATCGTAGAAAAAGCTACAAAAGAAGCTTCAATGAAAAAGGAGAAAGAAAGTATAGACCAACTCCAGTTGACAAGTGAAGCAGGTTTAGTAATACAGGTATTAGCACATTATATCACTGTTTTAAGTAGCTACTGTAAATACAAACCATGCTTATGATGTAACATAGTGTTTCATTAATTCCCCCATATACCGTGTAGGGGTTTAGATAGGGATTTATACTATATAATACAAAGCATATTGCTGGAAAATTATGGGTGATACAAAAAAAACTAAGGCCAGGTTTAGATTCAGCACCTAAAAATCTATAAAGATCAACTATTAAAGTTAAAAAAGTTTTCAAAAAACATTTTTTTTATTGGCCTGTGTAATTTAAGAGATTCAGAACTAGAAAAAGGAGAACTTTACAATCGATAGGAAATGTGATGCCATCCACAATTATGGTATTTATTTTTTACGACAAAATCATATTATACGGTAAAATTGTTTTTGAATTAATCAGCCTGGTGTTTTCTCGATTCGATGTTATAATGAACCGATTTATTAAGAGAATCCATTGTAAATAATTAAGTCGTAAAATAAATTAATAACTGAGAGCAGACACAAATCAGTCCCCGGATTAACAACTACTTACTTAAGATTAATTTTTCTGTAACTTTCGAATTACAAGGTATAATAAATAAACATTGATCTTCAATCTTTTATTTAATTTTAAATGCTTTCTGTACTTTTTAATTGCGTTCATCCTTTTAGTATGTATTGGAAGAGATTGATATTGGTCGAAAGGGCTGCAGAAGATCACCCACTCTTTTTAAATGAGCTTATATGCTGTGCCTTATTACAGGTATTTGTTCTGAAATTTATGCCTCACGAGATAGATGCCTTTTTCGGATTTGTGCCGTCAAAATGTAATTTAGCGTTCCTCAGCTTCATATGATATTTATAAATTCTTTGAAGCCGGAATAATAAAGCTTTTCCTAGTCCCTATAAATATTAAAGTATTTTGCCGATCTTCCTTCCGTCCCTCGCTTCATAACGGAACATTAAATATGCATGGCTGTGGCAGGCAACTGGTCTGAGAAGTTGCTCTCCGTTCTTGGCTGGTATTAGTTCTGCCAATCTCAATTAAGTGAATACCTAATCCATCATAGGCAGTATCGACGGTGAGAGAGTTTGGAGGATAGTGCATTTCTCTTTCATATTCGTATTTCATTAGTCACATTTTCGTTTGAAAAAAATATTAAATCCTTATGGTTTCGCGGAAGATGGCTAAGAGATCCTCGAGAAGTCATTGGGAAATTATTTTTTTGCAAATAAGTATCCTACTAAATTAAATAAAAAATATTTGTCAAGCCGTAGCTGGTAATAAAAAATGCTTTACTTGGTAAAGTCAGCATTTCCATTTGACATATCGCGTAAGGTAAACCTATATTTTAAATTCTTATTTCATTTTTATCTGGCCTATCTCCATAAAATAGTAGAATTGACAAAAATTTTATTCAGATTTCTGACTTTAAAATAAAACCGCGACTCTTTGGGGGCATTGTTGTCTAAAAACCCGTTTTTGCAATTTAAAAGTCCCAAATGTGAATTGTTTTTCAGTGGAATTTTTAATAAATGGTGTCAAGCGAAGGATAATTAAATTTTAGAACGTTTGCTATTTTTATAAAACCACGTCTGCTTTTCAGATAATTTAAATTGAAGTCCAAAATTGCACTAAATCTTAGGATTTTCCACCGCCATATTGAAACGGTTCCTTAAAACCTAATGGTATTTCATGTACTTTTTAAAACACAAAAACTATGCCTTTTTTGCCAAATTTGAAGTTTCTGTCTTCTATTAGTTTTTAAATAAAATTGTTTTGAGTAAACAACGTCCCATATTTGTATATAGTGAAATATGTTTGTTTGGTCCTAGGAATAATTTTTACGAATAGTTCCAGAAGGTTATGGGTCACTCCGACTATACATATTCATGTTTATGCAAGTGTCGGTAGCTTTGTTATGAGAGAGCTTTTTTTTTTTTTTTTTAGGATTAGGCATCAAACAATACTTTTTAACATGTTTTCTGGCATCAGTAACTATTGAAAATAATAAATAGCTATTGGAAAAAATCACTTTTGAAAAGCTTAATTCACTTGATATTGCCTGAAACTGGTAGCTCAGTTTCTGGATTTATCGCACGATTTGTTCTCAAATGGACACGTAGCTTTAGCGGTTGAAGTTCTTTAAAATAATGATGAAAATCTAATCGACTGGTATAATTACAATACCTGTACACGACTTTTAATGAGATTTCAAGAGCGGGTTAGTGGAAAATGCAGTGTGATCATATCGTTATTAGGATTAATAGAGTTAACCAATCAACAGACCGCTATTGTAAGGATTCTGGATCAAAGCTATATCGCTAACGAACCGACAGCCAATGGACGAAGCTTTACTATCTCTCTGTTGTATAATACACCTGGGGCTGGCCGAGCACTTCTACAGCCTCTCAACATTTCATTCTTATCGCACAGCGGGTGCATCCCACCGACAATGGCGAAATGATTTATGTTATTTGTATCATGAAATGGTCGCATTCCTATTTTTTACTTACATTTATGGCAGGATTCCATTTTCCTTAACAGCAGCGCAACAAAGATATATGGGATGCCACTTCTTCATTCCAATAATCACTCAGATATTTTCATTAGACCGATTAAAGAATCATACGGATTATGATCCGTATGCGGCAGCCGTAAATCAAAAAGTAAATTATGTAAGAGAACTTTTCAATCGAGTATAATTTTTTATACAATCTTTTTAATTATGCTACAGCATACAAATTAGGCCATCTAATAAGTTTAAATAAAAGTTGTCAAAAAAAAAAAAAATAAATTACTACTACAATCCATGAATGGTCTTGGATTTAGCACTAGATAAGAAAATACTATTTTTTGGCCCATTATTAAAAAATAGATCTATTGTGGCCAGCTTTCACTTCCTTACCCATTAAGATATTTCCAAGATTAAGCTTTAGATCAAGGCTAAATATTAAAACGATTTAAAAATATAGATTCGCTTCCTAGAATTAGGTTTTTGGGTTGTGATTCGTTTATTCAGTAGTGGCAAAGCTCAGTAGGCAAGAAACGTTTATCTCCTATGGCCTCAGAGTGCCTCTTTAAAGTGGGTAACTCATTCTTTAATTGAATAAGGAAAATATCCTTGTGGTTTAGCGTCATTCTGGCCACATTACCTTATATAATCGTTGTTCGAGAAACGTACCTAAGTACTAATTCTTCTTCTTTTTTTTTTTTCTATTTCATTTCTTTGACTAAAAATAAGGTACATAAGTTCTGCAGTGGCCCGATAATTGGCTACCAACATAGTGAAGTTCATACGAATTTCATTAGAAATGTATACATAATTTTCAGATTTTTTGTTTAAACCTGAAAACCACTTTAAAAAAAGGATTAAATCGCACCCGTATGAATAGGTTTCAGATGAGGGCCTGATGAATGTTTTGTTACTTTAACCATATCCATTCAAATAATAATATTAATAATAATAAACCAAAATGTAACAATTTACTGTGATTTTGTTTCATTGTTGCCAATGGCTGTCTTTATACAATGAAGATATGTATATTCCTACATATAGATAATTTTTTAATAAAACTATATTCTATAAATTTTCTTTTTGTATAAAGTTTTTATAAAATAAAAATAAAAAAAATAGACGGTGCTATTGAATCTGGGAAATCTCTTCATGAAAATACAAAAATATATTTCCGACAGGTAATTCTATGGAAATGGAAACTCACATATTGTGGATAATAATTAAGTTCTGTGCTGATCTCTTCGTCAGGCAGTAGGGCACTTCAACGGTGTGCAATATACTCATAGATATATCCGAGAGCCTGCAAATGATTGACGAGTTACTGCTGAATAAACACTTGAATGGCTGATCAGAGTTATCTCTTGCAAGCTATCACCCGATTAAAAGTAGTTGAGTATACGGCTTTGAAATGTCTTTTTATTTATAATAATACAGAGGAATAACAATGTTTCCTAAAAGCTTGGTTAAAATTATTTTGGTTTGACCCTAAAGCCTGTATATTTGACAATTTAGAGTATGAATATTTATTATCCACAATCTGTTAAATATAGTCCATCAAACTTGCATATTATGAATGTTTTGTGTAATTTTACGAATGGATTGGATTTTCTGATAGCCCGATTTATTTTAGTCAAATAAAAAAAAATATATATATATATATATATATATATATATATATATATATATATATATATATATATATATATATATATTTAAATTATCTAACATTTTTTCATTAAACAATAATGATTGTAGTACCTATTTCAAGTTTTTTTATGGCAAAAGTAAGCCATCGGCGCACAAAAAAAAAACTCTTTAATCTAAAACTATGAATTTACTATAGATGATCCGTCCATGAGTATCAGCATCATCTAAATTATAGATTTAACCAGCAAATCATCACACCGTACATACATATTATCATTAAGTAAATGTTAAAAAGTGCATAGTGTATTCAAATACTATATCTTCAAAAAAATCAATTAGTGAAATCTTGTTTCACAACTTATGAAGTATCTTGGTAAAACAATGGTAAGATACTACTATAGTACATGGTAAGAACGTGCCATTTCTTTACCAACGGTTACGCAAGATACATCCATCCAATTACGGTTAAGTGAAGATACATACCACGCTCAACCACCAGGTTTTTCTCCCAACCCTGCGAAGGACGACCACGACGACGACGGAGGTGGTCCAGCAGGGTGTACTCCAGGAGGGTCTTCTGATTTTGGTAAATATCATGGAAATTGCTCTTTCTACGGAGATAATCATCAGAGACCAATTTTTAACTACCTCTAATTTAGCATGTGATGTTCTGCTATTTGATACCAAACACGATTTTTTATGAATTAAAAAAACAAGATGGCGGTCATAAAACGCATTTTGCGCTTAGATTTTTCTTACAATCATTATTGAATATGACTTATATTTAAACAAATTTATTCACTAAATCAAATTATTGATAATTGTGACGTTTCGGGGACAATCTCCCCATGCTCTGACATTATATGGTATTATTAACTACGATGTGCTGATGCAAAATCTTCTGAAGATTTATACTAAAAGTCATTTTCAAATTATTCATATGACCTTCAACGTTTTCCTTATTTTTAATAATTCATATTGTTTTCTAATTTTCTAGGAAATTTTCAAGAAGCTTTTCATAAAATCATTGTTGAATATTACTTCCATGAAGAATTTAAGATGAAAGATAGCTTTTAGGATGAATCTTCAGAAGATTTTGCATCATCACATCGTAGTTAATAATACCATATAATGTCAGAACATGGGGAGATTGTCCTCGAAACGTCACAATTATCAGTAATTTGATTTATTTAATAAAGTTGTTTAAATGGAAGTAATATTCTAACAATGATTTTTTGAAAAGCTTATTGAAAACTTCCCCCCCAAAAAAATAGAAAACAATAAGAATTGGATTTGTCATGACTTTTAGTAAAAGATACCACCATCGAACTAAAAGATTCAAATGACATCTTTGTGAGAAGTAGTTCCACCTTTCACCTGTTTCTTTCATATATCTCCTCTACTATTGATCGTTCATAAATACTTGTTTTTGGTAAATTTTCATTATTTCTACGAGTTTCAGAGCAGTATTTAAGCGATAAACATGATGTAATATTTCTAGAAAGATGCTAGGTCATTATCCTTGTTGCTAACATGTACCTCCTACTGTTCTTCTGACCACCGAAGAAATAAACAACTCTCCTGTCTGAAGCAGACTCGGTAGCAGTTAGGATCCAGTCAGGTGCTGGCAGCTCGAGGGTTTACTGGTAATTAAAGCTAGAAGCAGGTCTACACTAATGGTCTCCCCTCGTCCTGTTTTTCTTCGTCAAATGAACCGTCGCTCGTCTGAAAAACTCCGCATCCATTTCCCTACGTTAGGACCTCATTAGCATCCCTGCCTTATTCTCCATAGCACTATATAACTCAAGGTTTTCTCATTTACACTCCTCCCATTTCTTTTACAACTTCTGATAATTGAGTTGCTAAGTTTTATCTCTTTAAACGAATACTCTTTGTAGTCACATTTGATATGAGCAAAATCGAAATAAAGATAATTTTTTTTTTTTTTTTTTAATTTTTATAATATCCTTAAATTTTTAGGGACCAAACTCAATACTACGTTGGTGAATATCGAGGTATATTAAAGGATTAGAATCTCATTTGATTTATTTTTTTTTTTATACTTTATATTCATTTTAAAAAACTTGTATTTGGCTGTGAAACTTCAATCAGACTGAAAATCTTTATTATTGAATAAAGAGCTGGAAGGCAAACGAAGATTGGCAAAAATTCCGCATTATTCCACGAAAGGATATCAAATTTTAGATCAATCAACATGACGCTCTGATTAATGTTGTTATACTTTTGGATACATTTATGTTACCAATTCGTCGAGTGCACATAAAATAATATCTAAATGTCAGTAAGTTTATTACAATCGAATACTAAACTTCTTTGTATATCTTTAATTCTATACACAAAGAAACTTAAATTTACTAAAGCATTTATCATAACAGAAATTAATTGATACTAATGAACAGGTGTCCATATACCACTGCCTCAGTTGATCCTTAATTCTCCTGAGTAATTAATACTACGGCCCTTATTAATTGAATGGCCAAAGTAGTTCTTTGATGCGAGTTGGTTTTTGAGGTGATTAAATAATGATCCAAAGTTTATCTTTACCGACATTAGACAATATCAAATATAACTTTTTTTATCTTATAACGGCCGTTTTCTAATTTAACGAAAGGAATCCAGCGTACATGACAACAATTATCGGTGATTTTATAAGCTAGCATCATGATACATACAGGTTTTTCTTCTTCGTGTAAGCAGAGAGATATTGGAACACAATAGCAATCAATAATACCTTAACTTAAAGATTTTTGAGATGACTGAAAAGGTTAAGAAAAATCTCAGAAAGTCTTTAGCCGAGTCGGGCAGACGAACCGATGCTTAATTCGTTATTTATTGCGTGTTATTAACTGTACATTTGTATTTTGACAACAGATACGTTGTCAAAGAAAGTGTAGAGAAAGAGCGCGTAAGCTGTTCAACACTTTTAAGTCCATTTAGGCCACTTATCCAATGATCCAAATTATGCGTGTAGAAATCGATTTCGTGTAATATATACAAATTTTATATTTTGATATATTTTTCTAACTTGACACAGCAGAATTTCTCTTAGCAAAAAATACTAGTGGGTTATAACAGGTTGAAAACCGTACTACCCGCCAGCCCTCAAACATAAAATGATTAGTACCTGATATTAGTCAGACATATAGAGGCAGTTGGGGAAAACAAAATGACTATACTCTGGGTATGACGCAAGGTTGCGGAATCTTTACCATTCCACGCCCATTAGGGCTACGGAATGGTAAAGATTCGGTTTTGGTGGGATTCATTTATTATATTTCAATAAATATTTTTTATAAAGCTCATTTATTTAAAGAAGAGGTAGATTATATAAAATTAACCATTCCTTAGCGTAAAAATATAAATGATATGATTATATAATAGTTTCGAAATATTACCGTCACTTGAAATAGGCTATCTATTAGGGTTGGAATATCGAAAGAAAAATATCGATATATCGCTAAACCAAATATCGATATCCACCGATAATTGGTAGAAAAATATCGATATATCGATATATCGAAAGGAAATGGATGAGAAAGCAAAGAAGCCGTGCATTAAATGAGTATAACGTTATGAAATTTATGAGAAGGTTATGAAATAATATAAATATTATTTATAGAACAATATTTTTTATTATTCATGAATCATTATAAAGAAAGATAGGAAAGAATAATATTTTGGTAAAAAAAATAAGTATTATAATACATTTTTATCTTGAAGGCTTTTTGCCATATTTCATACATTATATAATTCTACAAATTTTTCTAAAAAAAATTGTATTTTATAAAGTTTCCATGCATGCATTGAGCATTCTCAAAACATTTATCTAAAAACATGTAATTCATCTGATATATTTCAGTACAATCACCGTTTATATTATTACCTGTTAGTCTTTACACAGGATTAATTAACAGTATAGGTGTTGCAATCTCATCTACTAATTATTGTTTGGCAACTAAATATTGTTTATTCTCATATTTACCCCATTATATTTATAAATTAACATGTGTTATATTTTAACCAATGATTATATGCAACAATTTATTTACATTTATAGTATTGTCTATTTTATTTCAATTTGGTGGATGATTGATCCAGATTATTTTTTGTTTTGGTAATCTTAAACTCTTAAGTTTATTTGAAGGATAAGGAGGAAAAACCTGGACCCTATTTCATAATATAGTACGAAAGTACAATTGCGAGTAGTCCTATGATTTACCACGCATATGACACACTGAGAAATGTTGAAACAATAAAATTTAAAACTAGTTCTTAGCATCTACCTAATGTGCCTCGATTCCTATTCTTGAATATTCTTGCCTGTATCTTCACTATCTAGCAATACTTATGGTAGTGTTCTCTTTCCTTTTAATAATTCTTCTAGATCTTATTTTTATTTTAAATTTACTATTTTCATTACAATTATTAGTTCTTTCATTATATATCTATTTTATTTATTATGTCTATGTAACGATTTTGAAATTGAGCACTTCTTTATTTCTATTAGGATATTTGGAATTTGTCTTATGCTGCTTTAATCTTGTTTTCAAATTTTGCGACATTTCTCCTCTATTATACTTTTCATTGTATTATTTCCATTTTATTTTGTAAATTACATTCTGTCTATTTATTGTTTTAATTTTCTCCTTAGTTTTTGTTATATATTTTCCTAGCTTATTGTTATTGTATTACAACAATTTCGAATCACCATGTTCATCATTCTTAAAAGTTTTTTTTAATTTTATACATAAGTCTAGGAATGAATTATAATCTTTGAAAATTATGCAGATTATTCTAACATCTAATTATCCATATTATTATATTATAATATTATCTAATTATCCATATTATCCATATTATATTACATTAATTATCCATTCTAACTTCTTTTTTGTCCCTTTCAATCTTAATTTTTTTTAAATCATCGATCGGTTTTTTTTGTTTTGTTTTTTTATTGTAGTATTTATTTTTATTTTCTATTATAATTCTTTCTTGTAATACTATATTGTTATGGATGGTGGAAGTATGGTTGACTGTAGAAATAAAAATAAATGTGGGAGAAGCTTCGTTGAGGTCAATGAAGAAAAACACCAATATGAAAACTTATTTTTTTGCGTGCCAATCAGGTTTAAGTTTTAGGCCAGCATGAGTGCTAAGAAAAACAAGATAACAGCAGTGGCAGTACCAATAACAATAAAAGAATATGGTAACAAACAGAAATGACTAATACAATGAAAAAAATGAAGTTTATAGAAAAAAAGGTGTTAATTTATAATGTAACAGATTATGAATTATATGAAAGATAAAATAAAATATATGAAAACTATTAATTACAATAACTACTTACTAGTAGTATAATTACAATAAAGATTTAGTTGTATGAAAAGTATATCCAGATAATCATGATAATTGTGTTTCTGCATTGATTGCACCTCCCAACCAAGTTTCTCATACAATATATTTTAGTAGATTTTTCAACTATATTCATACTAGCATACCATATTGTATTTATAGTTCTTTTTGATAAAAGTTATTAATCAATATTTTTTTACTTATTTCACATGTTCTTTGTGTCAGTTTAACAGCTTTATTAATTAAATTTTCCGTTGTATTTTTAAATAATCTTTATTTTTAGTTTTCACCAACAAGTCAGCAGGGCCGGATTTAAGGGAAGTAAGGGGGACACTTACCCCGGGCAGCATAATTTAGATCAAAATTTTACTTTTAGGTGAAGCAAAGAATATTTGATTCTGCTTTTCAATTGTTTTAACCTTATTTCATTCAATAATATGAGTTAATATTCTTTGCTTCACCTGCAAAACTTAAACCTGATTGGCACGCAAAAAAATAAGTTTTCATATTAGTGTTTTTCTTAAGCTTAATTTCATATTGGTGATTAAATAATTAAGCTGTAATGTTAAGTACAGCTCACGGATAAAATTAAAAATATGATAAAGAATAAAGGAAATTTCTAATTAAAATAAAATAATAAAATTTAAAATATCAATATCACCGATATATCTGTGTAAAATATCGATATCATCGATTTATCGGGTTTTAGGATAACGATATAATACATCGATTTTTCAAATCCGATATATCGATATATCGCGTTCCGATATTCCAACCCTTACTATCTATGTATAGACCATATACCATCTATATCTGTATTCATGTAACCCAAAATCTTTAATCAGATCCTCATTCTTTATAATTATTTTATTCATGAGTTTATCCACAATTACCTCAACATCACCAACGCTACAGATCTTATAAATATTTGTATATAGCTTCGGGTAGTCCTATTATCTCAGATTCTGTAAAAGTATTGCTTTTTCACTGTCATAGGTTGATAAACTTTTTTTTGACAAAACATTATGTTGACAATATGAACAGGGGGTAGTTTTTTGTCCAACATAATTTAAATGATTTTTACTTTTTAATGTCGTAGATCTTTTTTTTACCACCTTTGCTATTCTACGCTCAATTTCGATGATTCTTTTATTACCTACAATTATACCTTAAATTCACTGTCTCCCTTATATCAAATACTGATACTGTAATCAAAGTTACAAACTATATTAATATAATTATATTGATAGGTTCTTTTTTCCACATGAATTACAAATAAGGTCGACTTGCCGGCTTGGAAGGTGATTAGGCCCAATGCCATGAGCACCTTTTGTTGCCTCCGGTACTTGGACAATAGCTGGAGGACAATTTTTCATCCTCGAAATTCGGGATTTATATTTGAAAAAGGACGTAATTTGCTTATTGGTTATAAATTCAATAATTGGATTATGAATATGAAATAATAATTATTATTAATAATTTATAACGATTATTATAGAAATAAGTCTATAATAATTCCTATGAATGGCTTTATGACTTTGAAACAATTATGGTGTTGACGGTTTCATAAAAAGTTTCAACTAATCTTCTTCTTAAACTACCGCGAAAACTTAGCCATAGGTGTTTTTCATTTATTATTTTTGCTATGGAACAGGAAGTGTAAATGTATGTTTAATTCCACTCACATAATAAAAAAATCTTAATTTTTCAAAAATAAGTAATATATATATTTAACAGGAATTCGAGCAAATTCTTTGATTTATTATTGAAGAAGTATTAGTACTTTGGTGCAATGGGAATGGGTAATACATATTTCTATCAAGCCTTCCCTACTCATACCATTCCAATTATTCAGCACGCGTTACAAGAAAACTTTTGGGGCTTATGTTGGACATATGATTTGAAACACAAGATGATTTGTATTTAAAAATGATTTTTACTGTTTATCATCAACTCTTCACATAGTTTATTTTTCACTAGTCACTAATCCTCAACTTTCTAATTTTATGGGATTAATTGAATTGTTAATTTCGAAAAGGGCTCATTTAAAAGGCTTTATTTAAAATGGACTGTTTTGTTTTCCTAAACTAATATAGACCGATATTTTATAAGCGAGAACAGCTGATATCTGGCTGTCATAGTGATGTTATACGTGAAGAAAATAAAATCAGTTCAAATAAGTCCAATGGTTCAACATAAATTCTGTTGTTTGTTTTGTGTCTCCTGAAAACTTTTAATTTTCAGTGATGAGCCCTTTTCGAAATTCATTATTCAATTGATCTTGTAACAAAAAAAATGGGTGTGCCCAATATGAGACACAACAGGATACCAAATAGGAGATATCTCATATGTATTACGCATAATTTGTTATTTAATTTAAGGGAGAAGAAAAAAAATACTGAAACAATACCAAGAAGAAGACTAATACTATCAAGAAAAAAAATCTATATTAAAAAAGATTCGAGCGACGACGAAACCTCTGACGTTGGAGGACCTCTTCTTCAGGACTCAGACAATTATGATTTCGAATATGGTGATGTTGATCCTGATTTTATGTTTTACACTTGTAGATTTTCGGAAGATAATCTTTGAATGAAGTGGGCAAAATGTGAAAAATGTTTTCGATAGTCGCATTAAGATTTTGGTGAAATTAAAAACTCTTAAGTTTTTTTGCAATTTTTATTTTTCTAAATATGCTATATTTACAATAGGTTTTTATTTTTTGGAGGAGAATTGAAGTACATATGTGCGCCCCCTCAGAAAATTTCTGGATCCGCGACTGAGCCTAGATTTTAATGAAATTAAATAGAGTTAGAAATCAGTAAAGCTTTTGTAAGATCTTGTTGATAAGAAATTATTTTCTGAAAATAAAATGAAAGCTAATTTATTTTAAAAATTTCCAGATTTATCATTTTCATAGCCAGCTACAAGGATATGAATGTCCTTTATAATTCTAATTTCTAATTATTGGGTTGGAACGGACGAAATGTCAGAATTGTTTATTATGGCGAGATTATTTATGTATGATCTCTTGTTTATCATTTATATTATAAAAACTCTTGTTTACTACCATAGGATCACAATGGCTATCTGTAGACACTTCTCATTCATTTTCATCTCATATCTTTCAGTCTATTGTGAAATATACAATGTTATTGTATTTTTTTTTTCATCGATGGGATCTGAGAATTCATGCAATATATTCTAATATTATATGGATTACTAGGGAAACCTCCACGCATGAGGGATAATGTTGACAGTTTGGAGCTGTCGTCATCAATAGTCGATATTTAGTCCATTTTCAATTTCTTTTTCAATTTATCGTGAGCGGAGATAAATCGTTCCATTATAAATTGAAACCTAAATTTCAAATTTTTGGTGCTTAGTCCTTGTTCAAAAAACGGCATCGATATGTTCAAATTATCTATTGTATAATAACGCTTTGTTAAAAGGTTAAAGTATTAATTTTAAAACTGAGTTTATATACAAATGAAAAATAGCAACAATTATAATATTCACATTTTAAAATTCAAATTAAACAAAACATATA
Source organism: Rhaphigaster nebulosa (assembly GCA_948150685.1). Lineage (NCBI taxonomy): Eukaryota > Metazoa > Arthropoda > Insecta > Hemiptera > Pentatomidae > Rhaphigaster > Rhaphigaster nebulosa. Next base: position 149,830,346 of record OX411306.1, on the reverse strand, counting down.
AACTATGTACCATTACATAACCTCAAATGTTTAAAAATACACATTATTTCAGATAAATAAATCATGAATTTACTAAAATGCACTTAATTAGTGAAAAATTAATTTAAAATATTTTAAGGTGCGTTTACATCTTTGCCAAACTATGCCAAGTCCCAAGTCAAACCTAAAACGCTTAGCAAACTAATCTATCTACACACCAGATGAGTAGTGTGTAGCTTTTCAAACTTTCGGTTTATACTAGTTTTATTTTAAAAAGAAACAATTAAAAGTATATTATTTATTTATATATATTGTTTTTCAACTGTGTTGCACCGCATCTAGCAAATTTGTTGTGGTTCTTTTATGTTCATGATCTGCCTGATTGTATGTCTTGAATTTCGACTTTATTTATTTCGATCTGAATTTATATTTCTGTGTTATATTTGTATTATGAGTGAACCAGAAGGTCTCTTAGCCATTGCCTTTTTAACCTACGTCCAGGTAGACCGGGTAACAAGGAGAAGAAAAGAGATAACAACAATGGATTGGGATGATTTTGAGTAGTGAATAAGTGGTGAAAGGAATAAGATGAATGGTGGTGTATTCTCCCACATACTTGAGCAAGATATTTTGCGAATTCTTTTTTTTTTTTCGCTTTTTCTTAGCATGTGATGGTGTCTGTACGTCGAATAGAATATCGAACATCTTTTTTCTTTAGTATACGTCTAGTTACTGTTCAAACTAATCTGTCTCTGTTTCTAATGGTATTTATATAGTCCCTGTAGAAGTTGTTTTTAAATATCGATAGTTCTTTGCGAAGTTTTAGGGTCAGTTTGTTAAGCTCTATTTTGTAAGGGTATCTGGATCTTTGCCATGGAGATCTTATTCTACGTTTTTTCCTTTATGAGATTATGCTTATGTTGCGTTTCCCGCATGAACCGGATTGGACTCAAACAAGTCAAGCAAAACGGTCCCATCTGCACGTCTGGTTTTCCATGATTCGGCAAAGGTCTAAACGCACCTTAAAAAAACTGTCAAGTAAAGGATAATTAACTTTAAAAAAGAAACAACTAAATTATATAGCTTTTATTCCTCCTCTAAAATGTAAATTACGTCAAAGTATTGCGTACAATCAATGTGAAGTTCAGAAATAATCGAAACGAACAGTTATAAGAAGGATAGGTTGATCAGGAGATAAGAAGCAGCAGTTCACTGAAAAGGCGTTTATATGTAGCAGTTAACGTGATAGTGCATACAACTATCATGATGTCGTGTACTTTCGTTACAATAAATTTTTTACCCTCAATGCACCAAAAGAAGTACAATTTCAAAAAACAAAATACAGTAGAGCGTCGATTAACCGAACTAATGTTGTCAGTGGTGGTTCGGATAATCGGATTATCTGAACATCAATTATCCGAACGTTCCTATAATCGAACGTTCGGATAATTGACGTTCAGATAATCGACGCTCCACTGTATTAGAAAATGAAAACGAGGCATAATTTTCTTTTCTCGAGTTTATTGATACAAAGCAAAAAGTTTCTTTCAGCAAGGTTAATCATGTGAAGTAATGCCTTTGCACCTACAAATACTATTTTAACCATAGAATGTTTTGTAAAAGTAATATAAATAAAGGGTTCTTATTGCGTAGGTACTCGGCTCCTTAAATAATATATGATAATATTGCTTAAATCTTAATAAGTCATATGTTGATTACAGAATAATTTACTGTTATTTACAATTAAATATTGCCAGAGAAGTATGTGACACAATGTAGGACGGTATTCCCATCAATTAACAGTATAATAGCAGAGAGGAGATATTGCTATAATTAATTTCAACGGTGGCCCATAGTATGCACTATAGTGGATTGACCCTTGTTGCCTTGACAACGTGATTAAATAGGATGCCGAGGTAGGTATTTCCCTGATTGATAACCACTAAATATTTGTATATTCATATGTACCTTAGATTCCAGATATGTTTTAATTTAATGATAATGCAATTCTGATATGCATCCATCCTATTCGATTTCGTGAGATGTGCGAAAAAAATATTGCTAAAACAAACATCAAAATTATAATAAAACAAAAAAAACAAAACATGAATTTTCGTATATGGTTATTTGGATGAAACGGATTATTTACAGTAACCAGGCTATGGTTTTCTTTAGAAAAGAATTATTTATAAAAGACTTTTTATTTTAATTACATCGTTAACTTATGACCACCTCACTGAGGAAATGATCTGAACACTGGTTACTTGCTACAGTCTTAATCAGAGATCCTTTCGAAGTTTTTGATTTGATGAAATTGGTGGAAAGTCAGCCAAAAAGGCAAAAATGAATGATTTTGTTTGACAAAATAGGGCTATGAGGGTCATAGCATTGTGAATGAATATTAAAACTCAGACAACACTGCTATAGAATGAGCAATATGAATATGGTAGACTGACTTCATCAGTTGAAGTTAGTCTACAACATTTGCAGGATATGGAGAACTATTATAATGATTAACACACTAACGGGCTCAAGTTGTAACTGACCTCACAGCGACATAAGCTACCGATGCAGATTTTGACTGTCAACAATTACTTTGCATGTGATGTAAACAACGAACAGTGCTTCATATCGTTTTATATATCACTCCACGCTTCTATACAACAACAGAGATTTGTCTAGTAAATCTGTCATGCTGCAAGAAAGATACCTGTGTATTACAGGAAGAAACATTATTTCTATATTTTAAGAAATTTCCTGTGCTATTTGAAATCCTGGACCACACATATCTCCAATTAATAAGGAAAATAGAATCGCATCTGTAATTCTTTATACGTTTATATGTTATGCATTTAATAAATTATTAATATATATATATATATATATATATATATATATATATATATATATATATATATATATATATATATAATATATATAATACAGTATTTTTAATACCTTTTAAAGTACGTAATAGGTGGCAAACACACATAAACAGTCTTAGACTAGATTGAAGACAACTAACTAACTGGACTGACACAAGACAACATTACAATGTATCCGAAACAGTTAGAGATTTCCCATCTAACCCAATACCTTTATTCTCTGAAAATCAAACCCATATCCCTCGCGGGTTTAAAAAAAAAAAAATGTTTGTACTAAAAGTTTCCCAACATCTCTATCATGAATCTAATGCGAGTACTTAAAAAATTAATTTGTATAACGCATGCTAGCTATTACTAGTTAAAATATTTTTTGTCCAAAAAATATTTATTTCAAAATTATTAGATTAGTTCTACGGGAGTATTTCACTGTATTAATAAGCACTACTAAGAGTTTGGATATAATTTAACCTCATTATTAGTGCCATCACTGTTATAGTAATGTCACACAGAAAGTCTCGACAGTGCATATTAATTCACTAAAGGAAAGCTGGAAAGGGTAGGAATGGGATATGTAAGGAGGTAGAGAAAAGGATGATAGAGTGTGTAAGAGGGATCAGTCTTTAAACCATACACAAATCAGAATGGATTGCGAGCGAAGGATTCAGGCTACGGGCATAACGTTGTTATAGTCTATCAGCAACTGGGTAGCATTGGCTCACCTTTGCGTTAAAGTCGAGTATGGTGTCATTTTTTTCAGAATATATACATTTCATCAAAAAAAGTTTCAAACAAAAGTTGTTCAGTGTAAGAATACCTACAAAAAAAGTCCCAGCTACATTTTAAGTTAAACTAATGTTAACGGACCTACGCAGCATCAAACCTGCGTAATTTTCGGTATTTTAAAGAAAAACCTGTTTATCCTAAACTTTAAACTCTACTAATTTAGCAGAATTAGTAAAACTGGTAGAAGAAAATTTAGAGTGGGGCAACGTATTAGAAACTTTCTGAATAGTCGAATAATGTTCAATGTTCAAAGCCGTTTTTTAAAAAATCGTTCATTATTAAATAATTAAATATGAATTAGAATTAGCTCTTTTATCACTATTAATATTATTCTTAATTGAGACGGAAAATATAATTTCATTGAAAAACTAAATGATATGAAAAAAATTATTGTTAAAAAAAAATAATTGCCCTCTAGTATGTCAATGAACATGGAACATTGTCTAATATTTATAGATCTTTGATTACAAAGCATAATTGTACATTTCTACAAAATAAGAAGCTCGAGCACCCCTAAAATGCTTTTGCTACCTGTTTTGTACTGAATTCTGTAAACATTACTTACAAAATTAAATGTTTGCCTACACCTGACACATGCGGCAGGTAAAGAGTTAGTGAACTACTAAGCTCTTGGATATCAATTTAGAGTTGGATTAAAACTTTTGACAGCGGCAGTTTAGATGAGGAGTTGGTGGTTCGACATTCTAGAAGCGACACATGCGGTAGCCTCGGTTGTACTTCAGGAGTTTGTTAAGCGTGGATTCAATTAATGCTGAGAAAATTAATAATATCAACAGTTAAAATATACTTTATCGCTGTTTAACTTTAAAGGACTTATCAAATAAAGACGATTAATTGAAAATTTCGGTTTACTCAGCTTTCTGCTTCTTTTGCTAAGTATAGCTTCAATCAAAGCTGACGTCGTTTTTCAGAATTTAGCCGTGATATTGATCAAATCATGATTTTCGCAATATAAAGTAATGATAACTTAATATGATAGTACGATAATTTACTTAATATCATTCAAATTTCTAAAATAGAATAAAAATAATTGTGTTGCTACGAATTATTCACCATTTTCCTACCTCTTATTGAAGCAGTAAAATTCCTCCTATATACTACCTTACGGCTCAATCGGTATTTCACAATCTTAATTGTAATTGACGACTTCTCCTTTGCACATTATACTCTGGCTTATTGACTTTCAAAATTAATGGCATTATTGCAAATGAAAATATAAATCAATAAAAAAAAATTTCCGTGGTTAAAACATTTCCTCGAAAAATTTAAGACGATTCGAAGAATTTAAAATGTCCAAAAATTCGTAATTTAATCTCGATCCTACTGTCTGAATGTGGTTAAATAAATACACAGAGTTGGTAGAGAGTTTAGTTTGAGTTGCACATCACTTTGTTGTCAGCGGTGGCTTTTGCTCCCTTAGTTTGATCTAGTTTCCAGTAATTAAACCAACTTATCACAATGACCTTAGATGGTGCTTGTTTTAGGGACGGCTATATGATGTGAGTGTGGAAGTTCTAAAATTCTAAAAAAATCTTTTACCGTTTTGATAACTTCTAAGCTTTATACGCATTTATAAGAAATATTAAAATATATATATATATATATATATATATATATATATATATATATATATATATACGCATATACATATGTAGTTACATTACTGCCACTGTCTCATCAGTGTTCTGTCTTGGTTTTGATTTATAGTGTTATATGAATAGCGAGTACATTTGTTATGATAGTTTAAACATTAAACATAGAGAAATTTATCATTGCAATAGCGATGGGCAGCTATTAAAACCAAGACAGAACACAGCCATATGGATTCATGGATGGCTGTAATGCATTGGTTTTTGTTCTCACTCAATCGTGCTTCAAAGAACGTAGATATAAATAAAGAAAAAAAATGTGTCCGAGGATTACGTTAAAAGTTAAGGTATGCAGTGAAACAGTATTTAGCTTAATCCTAGTTGTAAGATGTAAACACACTTTAAGTTTATATATGGAGGATTAATAAATACAATAAAGTTAGTCTTTGCTCAGTATTCGTGCGTATAATTTCGTTCCCCTTATTTCCTTATTTTTATTTAAGTTACTGGGACGAACATAAGTCGGGGCGTTCAAACGGAATATCAAGGAGCAGAGAACTTGTTTTTTTTCTCTAGTTTTTTTGCTATTTGCTGTTCGTGTCTGTTTTTGTGGCTAGACCGGGATACGAGAACTTCAAAACATGCCAGAAGAGATATCGTGACCGGCAACGCTAACACTACCACCATACATCCAACCGCTACCAACAGATACCTTAGCGGCAGCAGTATTACACACTGGAATGTGACAAAGAAAGCGTCTTCGCAGGATCGAAGAAAAGCGATTACCGATCTGAAAAGATTCAATACGGAATTTGGAGAATTAAACCATTTTCTCAAGAGAGGCAATCGTGTGATGACACGAATAAAAGCAAAGGCGGCCGAGGATCTAATAGACCCAATGGATTCAAACGCGCTGAGAGCGACTTTAGTATTTAGGGTTAAACGGAGCGTATTGAATCTGATTCAGGCGGATGAAGATACACCGTGGATTGTAGTGAAGGACAGATCGAAGAAGACATTCAGGGTGGCCGTTGGGCCCCAGAAGAGGACATATTTTAGATATTCTTGGAGATTAAAAAACCTAACCGAAGGCCAGAATGGCGTTTTTGTCAACCTCGGAGACAGAGGAAGAGGGGAGCTAACCAGGAGACAGAGGAGTTACAGGAAGATTGAGCGGCAGGAGAAGCAGAGGACGAAGACCAATGGTGGAGAGGAAAACGAGAGACGTCGAATGAGGAAAGTGCTAGCAGAGAGGCAACCGTATAGATAGAAAGACGTAAAGGCGAGGTTGGAATGAAAATAAATTTTAAAAAAGTAAATGGTCAAATAAACGATTTTGAATATTTTTTTAAACATTTTATTTGTTTAAAATTCTTTCGATTTCGTGCATAATTCGTAAGTTGATCCTTATTTCAATGACAAAAGGTTATTATCTGGTGCATGCGCACTAAAAGGTTATTCCTTAAGTTATTAACCTACAACATTATTATCTTTTCCACATCTAATTCCTTATTACCAGTATCGAAAAATAACCCACTAATTCCATCCTTATTTATTCCTTCTGTTCTGTTCTTCTGTACTACAAATGACTCTGAGCAGCACTCGAGTATGATGAAGAACGGACCAGGGAATTTCAACTGACTACTTTGACTGACATTTTAATTTTTACAAACAAAAACCAATTAATATAAGTGAGGGTGTAAACTTCAGAACTCCTTACATCCGTTTTTTTGTAGGTAAGTAGTTTTGCAGTCCATCGGCTGCTAGATAAAAAAAAAGTTTTGTAACTATTGATTTTTAAGCGTAAAAAATAAAGTTAGACATATTTAGACTCTTTATTAAGAATAGAAATTCTTACCCTGAGAAGTTAAACAATTATATAATTTTTTCTGGCTAAATCAGAGCATCTTTCAGTCCAATGTTTATTATTATAATTGCAATACATATCATGGTACATTTTTTAAAACATTAAATGTTGATAAATACATTATTTTTCTATAAATAAGCTTATACTAAGTGCGTGGGACGGCTGGTTAGTTCCGCTAGTCGGTCCTAGGTAGCGCTGATGTCAGTCTTACCGACTCCTTTGTCTCTTGCACTTTGTCTACCCGTCACTGATCAGAGAGGTCGTCTTCCATGTAAGTCAACTCCTTAGCCAGTGTTGGCCCGCCGATCTTCAGAAATTTCGGCGTAATGCCATCTGAATCTGAGGATTTTTTATGCTTGAAATCATATATAATCAGGCTAACCTCCTTCGAATGTGGTGGGCTCAATTCATGGCAATCCTTCTCCTCTCGAAATTCCACATCAGGATACTCCTCATATCTAGAATTTAGTAATTCTTTAAAATGCTCCTCCCACCTATCTTGCACCATTTGTTCCAGAAAGACCATCTCTCCATCAGAACGTCTATTGAGATAGTCTCCAGGCGCTGTCAGGGCTTCCTTTGCTTTACTGCTGTCTCGCGTTTTTTAGTTTTTTAAATTATTTCTAATTAACGTTTATAATTATAATAAAGTGTCCTCTTAAAAGATAATACATATTAATTGATAATGAAATAAAAATAAGGGCCTTTTTGAAAGTATTATACAATAAAAAAGGAATAGCTCTTTTCTAGAATATTACAATACAGCCAATATAAGTTTTTTCCTTTCCTCCAATCAGGAGAAATGGAAGAGCTGGTGTAATGAAGTTGGAATGAAAGGAAACGAAGAAAAAGGCAATAGGTAATTTAAATCAATTAGCTGATGGGAATTTGTTTTATCGAAGGTTGCCTCTTTGGAGATAGAGACAACTTTCAGCGGTCACAATCCTCAATCACATTTTTTTTCTTTGTTTATACCTACATTCTTTGATGCACAAATGAGTGAGGATAAAAAACAACGCATTACAACCATTCATGAATCCATATAGCTATGTTCTGTCTTCAATTTAATTGCTACCCATCGCTATTGCAACGACTAATTGTGCTATGCTTAATGTTTAAATTTAAAAAAAAAATATGTACTAGCTATTACTAATGTACTAACATTCTACATGGGATTCATGGATGGTTGTAGTATAATCACATAGGTAAATACATTTGTGTGTATATATATATATATATATATATATATATATGTATATATATGTATATATAATATATATATGTATATATGTATATATAAACTACCTCTCCCATCTGGCTTCTGTCTTAGTTTCTCCTCACAATCCGCTCTAGTCAAAATCACCACTGACTTACATACCACTATTGACCGAAAAAAATTAACTGTATTAATACTCCTTGATTTCTCGAAAGCTTTTGATTCTCTAGACAATTCTATCCTTTTTGCCAAATTAAAATCACTATCCTTTTCCAACAGCTCTATCCAGTAGTTTAAATCTTTCCTTTTCGATCAGACTCAAACAGTTACCATTCCTAATCAACCCCTATCTTCCTTCCTAACCTTGTCCTCAGGAGTAGCCCTAGGTTCGAGTATTTCACCAATGCTTTTCGATACCTATATCAATGATCTTCCTAATTCAATCCACCACTGTTCCCACCACTTATACGCTGACGACTTCCAAATATTTTTATCCTTTCCTCCTTCTGAGCTATTAGTAGTGTTTGCCAGTATTCAGGAAGACCTAGATAGAATCAGTGCCTGGGCAAACCTGAATAGATTAAGATTAAACGCTATGAAAACTCAGGCTATTGTCATAGGTTCCTACTTTAATCCTAAATAATCACCCCATCACGTTCAGCTCCTCAATTGAAAACTTGGGTATTACTATCGACCAAACCCTTTCCTGGAAACCCCACATCGCCCACATTTCTCGACGGTCAATAAGTACCCTTAAATTATTCTATCGTTCTCGACATATTCCACAACCTACCCGAAAACTCCTTGTATCCTGTATTATCTTTCTCCACTTTGGCTATGGGTGTGTGGTATACGAGCGAGCGCCTCTCGAATGTGCTCGATGACAGATTGAAGCGGAGTATGAACTGCTTTTTAAGATTTGTCTTCGGCACCTCGAGACGGGCTCATGCCTCCCCCTTTTACGGCGAGTTCAAGTGTCTCTTTTCCTGCAACCGTAGACAATATTTCATCAGATCTTTCCTATACCAAACTATCACCACCCACCACCCTTCCTACATCTACAGCCTTCAACAATTCAAATCCTCGACCCACGCTCTGGAAACAAGATCTCGCCTTTCTGACCTCCATACACCTACAGAACCAAAACATTCGAACGTTCCTTTCTCGCCCGCTCCTCTAACCTTTGGAATTCCTTTTCTTCCACTATCCGCCATGCTTCTTTTCTATCCTCATTCAAATCCCTCCTTTTCCAACACCTTCTTTCTCTCCAAAATGATGCTCTCTAATTGAGAAATTTCAATTTTAATATCTGGATCAGAAGTTAATAATTGTTTTTAATGTACAAACTTCAACTTTGCTAAGCTACTCATTATTTTTGTATTTTTCATTTCCTTATGAAATTATTTTGTTTGCTTATTTATTTTACTGAAAATATCGTAAACATTAACAGGTCTGTATTTTGTAGTCTTATGGCCAGATATTATTTCTGTATCATGTTATTCTTAAGGGACCTCGTCCCACAATAAAGTTCTTTTATTTATCGGTCCTAAATAAATAACATTAAAAATATACCCGGGTTACCCTCTTATTAGGTTCTACAATATAAATAAAGAACCATCAAAATTTCAGATTTTTTAAAAAGGTTTTAGGGGTCTCTACCAAACTTTCAAATTTTAAAATAATTGAATTTTTTTTTTGAAGGAGTGTTTATTCAAATCTGAGTTTTTGAAATGTGTTCATTTAAAAATGTTCGCACTATACATACATTTAGTGGTTTTCTATAAGTTAACATTACACTTTTTAATCATTTTTATAGATTGCTCAATTTTACTATTTTAAACATCTAATTTGGTTGTATGGACAAGAAAATTAAGATATTTTTAGACTAATGTGAATCAGCTGTTTTATGAAGTAGGTAAGCTTAAAATAGTTTTATATTTTATCCGGCATCTACTCTTGGGGTTCCCATTGTGACTAGAACATCTATAGATACCGACTTGTCGGTCAAATGTCGACACTATCAAAAATGAATTAAACCTAAACCTAAGTGATTCAGCTCACTGTGCTGCAAATGGTGTGATTTTGATTTGATTAGCTTGGCCAATATCAAAAAGGTCTTCCTAACCTTTTTTCCACTTTAAGCTTTTTGAGCGTTTAGCTTCATTTTCTGTGTTTTTTTTTTATCTTTTGTCATTCCTTGAACAGACCTTCAATTTTATCAACTGCCTACGTATTTTTTTAATCGAATAGGAAAATTGGCTTGTTTCCCAAACCTTGTTGTGATAGAAAACAGTAAGAACTTCTTTTTGAGATGGTATCTTTGTTTGGCGAAATTATGTCGATATTTGACCGACATGCAAAATATCTGTTGACATCGTGATGGGACCCTTACCAGTTGATACCGTACTTGAATGTCTTGATGCCCTACGAATATCAAAATATTTTAAGCTTATCTACTTAATAAAACAGCCAATTCTGATTTGTTCAAAAATAACGCATTCTCTTGACCCCATTACCAAACTTGAAAGTTCAAAATAGGTAACAAAAGCCTCCTTTATAAATGATTAAAAAATGCAATGGCAACTTATCATATATATCTAGTCTGATAGGCTTATGACAGGCGTGTAATTTGTTTTAAAGCAGAACTACGTTCCTCTATCTAGGGGTTTAGACTGAAACTTTTCCAGACACTTTTGGTGCCATTGTTAAAGCTCAGCTCCGTTTCTATAAATTCCAGAAAGCATAAATTGGTATAATTTTAACAAAGAAAATGCTCCATCAGAGACTTAAGGCAGTGGCTCTCAACCTGAGGGCGCGTCCCTTCAGAGGGGTGTGATAAAACTGTAGGAGAAAAACGTCGAAAAAAAAAAAATTATTTTACAGATAACATTCTGACCTAATAAAAAAAATCTGGTGCGGTGCGCGCATCACACAACTTTCCCTTACCTTCCTATAATAATTATCGTTTTAATACAATTTTAAAGAGTTTGCATAAACACTGTTTCTAATAATCTCAGCAGCATACACATCTTCTCCCACTTAAATAAAAATTTTAAGTACAATAAAAATAATTTTTTTTTTTATTGTACTTAAAAATTTTATTGTACTTATTGTACTTTTATTGTACTTATTGTACTTTTATTATACTTTCATATTTTCATCCCTGCTGCTTTCTCTTAAGAAAATATTTGTCTTAATAATAATAATTTTCTTATTATTATTTTGTAATGTTTTAATTTTATTATTTTATAGTAAAAATCGTGGCATCTCAAACAATTAATTTTAGTAAATGGTAGCAATCGATATTACTTACATAATTCGAGGAAAAACATATCGTTTCTATAAGACACAGGCACATTCGAATGCAAATTTGTTCTACAAAGACTTATTTTATATTCGTTATTCTAGTCATGAGCTATCAATTATGATTCTTATTATTTTCCTATATTATTAAGATTTTATTAGTTTAATTTTTATTATTTTTTAAAAATTTTAATAGCATTATTCTTCAGCGCTTATTCATAAATTTAAGATTGAGATGTTAGTAAGTGCATTGCCCTCACATAATGTTTAAATTACTAATTTAATGCTTAGTACAACAGTTAATAAAAATAACAGTATAAAATTAATAAAAACATAAAAATAATAAATGGAAAAAAATTTACCTCAGCAATATTATTTTCAAATTAGGAATTAAGGTAAATGTACCGATTGTGGACATTGCTCCAGTGATGGCCAATTGACCAATCTGGTGCGGTGCGCGCATCACACAACTTTCCTTTACCGCCTATAATAATTATCTTTTTAATATAATTCTAAAGAGTTCACATAAATAATATTTGAAATATACTCAGCAGCATTCAATTCTTCTCCCACTTAAGTATAATAAAATAGTTTTTAAAACAATTTTAGTATAAAAATTCTGTACACTACCTATATATTTTAACTTTGTCAAGATGCAAATATATTTTAAAAGTTGCTGGTTTAGTTTTTATGGAAACATTTTCTTTCCATTAAATAATGTGAAAGTAGAAATTGTTAAGTTAATTTTCGCTTTTGTATTCTTAAATTACTTTATTACGGAGAGTATTGTTTACAACAGATTGGCGGATTGGTGGGAGGAGGTTCGGTCGCTTCTATCTCCTTTCGGATGCGCTTGGTTATCCATCTATTTTATGCTCCTCATAAAATACACTGTATCTTTGCTAATACTTGTCCGATTTTGATGATTTTTTTTTTTAGATACTTTAATAACATTTCATATAATTCTCTACATAATTTAATATAAATTGCATATTTTTTAAGCCATGCGAAAATAAAATATTCTTTCCTTCATAAATTTTTTTCCTGCATTTTCTCGGTGATTTACTACATAAATGAAAAGTTAAAGGCCTTTATGAAGAATAATTTTGGCAAGTTTCATCAAAATCGTTAGAGCCGTTTTTGAGAAAAATGTAAAAAAGTGTAAAATCCATGATATAATAGCTAATTCCGGTTAGTCCGAAGCGTTGTATCTTTGCTAATACAGGTCCGATTTTGATTATTCTTTTATTATTTTTTAGATAATTTAATTATCTTTCATACAAGTCTATAGATGATTTACCATAAATTGCACGCTTTTGAAGTTATTCGTAAATAAAATATTCTTTTCATCATAACTTTTTTTCCTGCAATTCCTCGGTGATGTACCATATATATGAAAAGTTAAAGACCTTTATGAAGAATAATTTAGGCAAGTTTCATCAAAATCGTTAGAATCGTTTTCGAGAAAATTGTAAACAATTGTAATATCCATGATATAATTACCATTTCCGGTTAGTTCGATGCGCTGTATCTTTGCTATTATTGGTCCGATTTTGATGATTCTTTTATTATTTTTTAGATGATTTAATTACCTTTCATAAAAGTCTATAGATAAATTACCATAAATTACACGCTTTTGAAGTTATTCGTAAATAAAGTATTCTTTTGATCATAACTTATTTCCCTGCAATTCCTCGGTGATGTACCATATATATGAAAAGTTAAAGGCCTTTATGAAGAATAATTTAGGCAAGTTTCATCAAAATCGTTAGAGCCGTTTTCGAGAAAATTGTAAACAATTGTAATATCCATGATATAATTACTATTTCGGTTAGTCCGATGCGCTGTATCTTTGCTATTATTGGTCTCATTTTGATGATTCTTTTACTATTTTTTAGATGATTTAATTACCTTTCAAAAAAGTCTATAGATAAATTATCGTAAAATGCATACTTTTTAAGCTATGCGCAAATAAATTATTCTTTTCATCATAACTTTTTTCCCTGCAATTCTCCGGTGATTTAGTTCATAAATGAAAAGTTAAAGGTCTTTATGAGGAATAATTTAGGCAAGTTTAATCAAAATTGTTAGAGCCGTTTTCGAAATTTTCGAAAAGAAAATTGTAAAAATGTGCAAAATCGATTATATAAAGTGGCACTTCCGGTTAGTCGATTTAGACGAAAATGTTGCTGTATCATCTGCATGTGCTAAGCTTAAATATGTAATTTCAATATCGTACAGCTTTCGGTTTTTGAGCTAGACTGATCACATACACACAGACCATTTTGCGAGACTTGGTCATTTGGACTCAGGGTACCTTAAAACATGTATTTCCGTTGAAAACTCGAATTCGAAAATTATCACGATCGCAATACTTCCCCTTACTATTTACTTCGTATATAGGTAAGGGAAAGTAATAAAATACACTTAAAACTGATATAATACATTTATAAATAGCTATTGCACAATATATTTAATAATTAACTTATCAAAATTAAATTAGTGACTCCCTTGGGTTCACGTTATTCAATATTTGAGACAAATATAAGAATAAATATTTTGAATATTGAATTGATATATGATATATTTGAAAATTGCAATCAATATATGCATTATGTAATTAAGTAAACTAAATTAAATAGAAACTCATGTTATGATTTTATGGGGAAAAATTTTTAAATGGAGGGAGGGGAGAGGCGCGATGAAAATTGTGATTGAAAATCGGGTCGCAACTACTAAAAGATTGAGAAACACTGACTTAAGGGGTAAGTACAGTAAGCATGCAAACTTGACCAATTTTTGAGTGAGAGTTGATGACGTCACCGCTCACACCTAATTGTTTCAATACTTTATTCATTGTATCCACACTAAAGCAAGGAACTGTCAATTCGAAGTTGACACTGACATACCAATGATAGTATTGGGAGATTTTAATGTAGACGTCAAGCGAGATGAAAATGTATTTCATTTTCTTAGGCATCATTTTATTCTGGACATGACACCAAATAACCATCCACTTTAGATAATACATATAAAGAATTTACTTTTACAAGAAACATCTCGCTAGAATTAATATCATAAGTTTGTAAATTGTCCAATCATCGACCTATTGTACATAAGCTAACTTTCAATGAATACAATGTATTTTAATACTAGCTTGTAACCGTAATGTTTTTTTTTGTTTGTTTTTCGCTCTAAAAAAACACTATAAGTTATTCTGTGCCTTTAAAACTCTGCCGTTGTTTGATAGATATAGCCTCTTTATTGCATACGGGGGCTCTGAAAGCTGATCGAGTAAACGGTTAAGTTTTCCAAAAGAAAAAAAAGGAAAAAAAAAGATAATTCCGTTTAACATTAATAAGCTGTACATTAACGAAGAATATTTATGAGAGCTATTCCAAAATATCAAGATTTCTTGATGGTCACCAATTCTAACTACTTAAGTAAGGTTTACCGATTCTAATTACATAAGGCGCGATTAAGAAGAAAACGTTAAATAATAAATTATATCTGATCGATGAATGGAAAGTTATGAATCACATCACACTTCAAGAAGTTTATACAAAATTAATAACATTTCTAATAACTATACGATTATTTATTTTTGAAAAAATTAAATTAGATGAAGAAATTCATTTGGAAAATTGGAAAAAAGTCAGAATTCAGTGCGTTGTTCAGAGAGTTGTTTAAAGTTTTCATTATTTGATTTCATATACAACATAAAAAAATGCTTCAACAATGTTATTATTAGCAATAATTAAACATGGTTCATTGTAATAAATTACAAATAAACCCAACTCCAACAAGGGAAAAGAAATGAAAACTTTGTTGAATAAACTTAGAAACTTTAAAGGAGGGAGTTTGAAACTTGAGTAAAATATTATCTATTCAATTTCAAAATTAACAAAAAAATTCTTCTTTTCATTCCAAACAAACTTGAACTATAATTAGGAAAAGGCATCATTTTAACTTATATCTATGATAAGTAATCTTATCAATACGTAGGTAAGCATCCTCTTTTCCATAGCAAAAAAGTTGATCACTTCTAATAACGAACTTTCAATTATGTTCAAGAAGATATTGAGATGAAACAATATATCAACTATACTGCTCTGTACTGCTATATCAAGCTAAAAGACCCTAACTCCAACATGATTGCATTGTACCCGAATTGCTCTAAAAACTTTATCATTTCATGGTCTTAGAAAGCCTTAAGTCAAATGGCTAGATCCTTATAATTGGATTTGGAGCTTTCTAAGGTCATAAAAAGGTGAAGATCTTAGAAAAATTAGGGTACAATACAAAAATGTATTTTAAAAAATGATATGGGCTTATATTTTAAAAAATGAGTTAAGGGCTTTTAGCTTATCACGGCTATATAGGCTGCAAAAAATTAATAAAAATAGGGAATCATAACAATAAAGCAATACAGTTAACAACGTTCACTACTACATTATTCACTTTTTAGTTTAAAAGCTTCTTAGTATCTTGAAAAAAATTATCTTAATTTGAAAGATATTGTTATTTCATTCATTCATTCAAGTATCATATGAGGATTCTGCTCCGGGCGTCAGATGATTGATTCAGGTTACAGAGAGTGGATATCCGCGTTGGTAAACACTCCCGTCGATGGCAAGATTTTTTTTCGGACGATGGTATCTCTTTAAATAAAACCGCGTTGAGCATTTGTTTTCGCACTCGTTGTTTGGCTGAGTATACAAAATGCCAATGTATATTTATGACCCTTATAAGGATCTTTTTCAGATTATTTCCAATCAGTATCCCTTTTATTTCTTAACAGTTTAAACATATTCATGAAAAATGTACGAAAATCTTAAAACTGTAGTACACAAAGATAAAACATAATTCTTTGACGCCCGCATGATGGTATAGAAGGATCAATCTAATTAGGGATTGATAAATTATTTGCCACTTCTATATGTTTGTTTTTATTGAATACTAGTTTCGAATGTTATACATTCATCTTCAGTTCTAATAACTCACAAAATTCAAGAATAAGCAATTCAAAATACAGTTTTGTATCATTAAACATATTAAAATAAATGTTGTATAAATTAGTATTATTAAACATTTATGAATGATGAATTTAATTAAGACAAGAAATCAAATGCATCGGGACTCACCAAGGTTTAACTAGATTGTATCAAACAGAAAAGTTTGTATTGGTTTGTTCTCGCACTGAACTAGCTATGGAAGACAGGTGGGGTGTTTATAGGTAAACGGTTTAGGGATCGGGGTTTTTCCAGTAATTCCGGTGAGTAATTGTTTTTTCTGTTATCGATGGGAATTAATTTAAGATTGGACTATTGGAGATGTTTATTTGGTCATTTAAGCAGAAATCTGGATTGGATTTGAAGGATTTTATTATTTCAAGTGCATCATGTATATTTAATTTGAGATTGTTTTCAACGTGATTTATTAATTAAAGTTGGAATTCTCTGTCTTATTATAATATGCACGTATATCTTCCTTTAATCTCAGGTTTAGTGATCTTCCAGTTTTCCCGTGCATTTGGCTGCACAGTCATTACAATTTAGTTCGTAAACTCCGCTTTTTTGGAAAGGGTACATTATGTCTTTAGGAGAAGGGAAATATGAGGATAGGGTTTAAATATTTTAAATGCAGGGTTTAATCCTATTTAGTAGTTTTTTCAATTTATTCACAACTTTGGTGGATATAGGGCCGTAATATAGGATCAAGACCTAATGTTTCGGAATGGGTCTGTCTTTACGGCTTGTTGAATGGATACCATTAATTGTATTTTTTTGAAGTTTTTTTTTTTTAAATGTGATTTAAACTAAAAAAAAAGTGGTTTTGTTGTACTCGTTATGTTTTGCTATGGAATTTATTATTTCAATTTCTTCATTATAATTCTTTTCATTTAATGGTCCGTTCCAAATACGGTAAATCATGCTATTAAAGGCTGCGGGTTTATGTGTTATCGGTCTACTTGCTTCATTGTTTATAACGACATCCGTGAGGGTGGGTTTCCGGTAAATTCCAAATTCATGACGTTTTTTTTTTCTTTTTTTGAGATTTCTAAATCTAAAAAGTTTATGGTTTTGTTTTTTCCAGTTCTACTGTGAATTTAATCGAGGGGTGAATTTCGTTTATTTCCTTTAAGAAATTATCTATTTGTCTTGTACCAAACCATAGGCATATAATGCCATCTACATGCCGATGCCAGTATATGATATGTTGAGCTAATTGAGAATTGTTTTCTTCAAGATTTTTTTGTTCTAGTTTGTCCATAAATAAATCTGCCAAAAGGGGTGAGAGAGGGGAGCCCATTGGTAAGCCTTCTTCCTGTTTGAAGAATTTTCCATCAAATTGAAAATAATTATGGTTTATACAAATAGACATCAAATTGTAAAAATCTAGTTTTTAAACCGTTTACCTATAAACACCCCACCTTTGTTCCATTGCTAGTTCAGTGGGAGAACAAACTAACACAAATTCTTCTGTTTGATATAATCTACTTATGCATTGATTTCTTGTCTCAATTAAATTCATATATGTTTTATAATTCTAATTTATATTACATTTAATTTAATATGTATAATAATACCAAACTGTATTTTGAATTGCTTATTTTTTAATTTTTGTGTATTTTTAGAACTGAAGATGAACTAGTTTTCAATAAAAACAAAATTATAGAAGTGGCAAATAATTTATCAATCCCTAATTAGAACATAAGTTATTAGTAAGCACTATTATAGCATATATCTTTCTTATTGATGTAATGATCATGTTAAGATTTTGTTAAGTATATCTTGCAAAAGAAGGCTACCAAATATTTTTATATTTCTACCGTAATTGTTTTTCTGAGTCAAAATCGAAAATTTCTATGTATTATATTAATATTCATGGCTCCACTTAATTGGATATGTTTAAATAATAATACAGACAAAAGCAAGTCAATATACTGGACATGAATTTATTGGCAGAATAATTTTTATATCATCATTGTTGTGAAACATGTGTTGATTTTGATTTTTACAAGTCAAACGTAAAACTACTTTGCAAGTAATAAAATCAAAATGACATAACTGTTTTTTGGCCACATAGAAGGTTTAATGTTGGCAATGAGGATATGCATAGTTATATACACGGAAACAATATAGAAATGAAGACAAAAGGCCGATCAGCACAAAATGTTCTGATGTTGGGATTGGATTACGGCAATTTTAGGAAAAAATAAATTTGGATATGAAATGGATATGAAAACATTTGGAAGCATCTTTTTCTAAATATATAGTTATGAAAATGGGATTCAGCTAAAATTATTAGAAATATCTATATACATTATGTCTATATCTAGAAAAATTCTACCTACTAATTGAATCATAACTTATCAATAAATACATTCTGATTAAGGACTAGAAAAAGTCTCATTTTCTCTTTTATGTGAAAAGGATATGTTTTAATTATAATTATTATTTTTTAAATTATATTAATATGCATAACTCCTTTAAAAGTAAATCAACTTCACATATAACTTACATATGTCTAAAACTATTTTTTTGTTTTGTTTCTTTTATAGTTAAGCTGAACAGTAGCTCCAAGTTCTTATGGTTCAGCCTCTGGGTAGAGGCCGCTCATGGTAACCTGGGAAACCTCCACCTCTTCAGTGACGCATTTACCAAGTACTCTGAGACCTGCTCTTCGACCATCACCTCTAGTTCATTCTCCCCCAAATCAGAGATCCAAGCACTCTGGAACGCTCCCGTTTCCGGCTCAGGATGTATTAGCTTCAAGTAAATAATTAAACAATTAATTTTTTTTAATGATGGTAATCAGATGGTAATCAGCTGTCTGAATATAGTAATCAGTTACTGATTACTATATTCAGACTCTTAAGATGATACTTATCAATGATTACGATTATCATTGTGTTAAAGTGCTTATTGTGGTAAATTACCTTATCTCTAACCGTTGGCAATGTGCCAATTACAATTGTGTATAATCCCCTCTCTACCCAAAAATATACTAAATTATGAAAAAAATTATAAAGTTCTCTTTAATAAGAGATGTTTCCATCTTATTTACAGGGCATTTTTCGTCTTTGTATTTTTTGATGTTCAACTAGATCCCAGTTATTAACTAAACAGGAATTTGTGCCATTATTTACAAAATGACCGATCTTTATTCACATGTCTTTAATATAAAGAATCTCTTTATTTACATGTTCACATTGCAGGTATTTTTTTTAAAGGTGGTCATTTATAATAATAAATAAGGTATATAAAAATCCGTAAAAAAAAAAATTACTCCATGCTATAGGGAATTCCAGAGTTAGAGTCGCTGGAGAAGTGCTCCGGTAGTTATAAAGTGGGCAATACGACTCAAAAAAACTTCAGGTTACTAATTTATATTCTAGAAAATAAAGAAAAGGGGGGAGAGGAAGTCAGGTTATATGGGATACCTGGTATACATCCATTCAATAATGCAACCAACTGCATGTATTTAAACAAAAATTAGGCAATAAAAAATTGGAAGTATATTTCTCAATTTCTCAATTATCGGTGGGTATCAATAAGCTTTTTCATTAAATTAATCTTCAATACAATATTTTTAATTATTAATATAATGAGTCGTTTACGGTGTTCAAAAATATAATTAACTATGAATTATGAGTTTTAAGAAAATACAAAAAGGATTGCTTTCTAATAATCGTTTTATTAGCTGTAACTATCGTTTTATTAACACACTCCACCACCCGAGTACTTCTTAGTAACCTGCGTTTTTACTAACTTTCCTCTTATTATAATTTTTTTTCCATAAATATTAACATACTATGTTTAATTTCATGTTAAACTGTTTTCTTAAATTCAAATTTGCGCTTTAAAAAGGAAACATCTCAAATTAAATTTGGAGAAGAACACGGAACGAAATAAGTAATGGAATTTAATGTTGGTAATTACATGGCATCTCCGATATCAAGAAAAACAAAGACCAAAATTAAATTCTGTTGCTTCCATGGAAAAAATTTGAGTTCTACAAAAACTATATTATTAGCGATTTGCCTTTGTTTGTCGAAACAGTTTATTTATTCATCATCACCAAGTGCATGCAGTCAAGCTTTGAAAAAGATGCTTTCATCTTCTAAACATATTTCAGTATATTTCACAACGAAAATTTCAGTCTATGTATTTCTCAAGAACATAATTAAAAAATATATTTCTGAACAATTATTAACTACTGTAAAAATATATTTAATATATAATTATTGTTCTTAAATTGACTTTTCATTAATGAAGTTACCTTTTTTACACTTCAATAATCCGAACCCCCTTGATCTTAATCATTATGAATTAGTGAGCTTTAGTACAGTAGACTTGTGACATAAAGCAGAAAATATAAGATGGATAAGCGACAGTTTCGAATTCTAAGAATTTGATATATTTAGCAGTATTCGTGTCAACTGCTACTTCTTTAGTCAGATGGTAAAATATTAGAAGTCACTTTTTGGTTTTCAAAGATGGCAAATTCACCAGCTTGTAATTCTGTGAATTTCGACAAATTACAATTTACCACCATTGTGTTATAAACTAAAATTGAAAGAACTAATGAGACTCCGGAATGTGAAAAACTCTTTTCCTTTTTTTTAAAGTGACTTATAATATTATCCAATCTGCGCACAGATTCAAGCCTTGGAGACTAATGGGATATTAATTGGAGGCACCGTGAAAGACTCTCATCAGCTGGAATGGATTATTGACGAATGATCGCTTTAAAATCCAGACGATAAAGAATTTATTCCTCGTATCTCTCTGCTTTAGCCCTCCTTGGATTATTTCTGCACTTCCTTTAGCTTCCTTAGTCTTTCCTTTTTTTTCCCCCTACTGAAGTACACATCAAATATTTCCTCTGTATCATTTTACCCTTTGATTACATGTCCTAACCATCACAGCCTACTTGCATTGACACAGTTTTTTCTTAGCACTCCCAGTTCGGCACTTTCACGGCGATCATCTTGGGACAAGCTTAATTTCCTTTCCTTTGGTGACTACTGGTTAATTTTTTTTACTTGGACAGAATAAATATTTTTGAAATATTACTAAGTGGAAATATTACACAATAAACCATTGTGTAATAGTTTGCAGCGTTTTTATAGAATTACGGTTGATACTGCCTACAGTAAACTTACAAATCTGTAATAGCGTTAGATATTTTTGAAATTCCTGATATCTGAAGCTCCCATGTTAAAGTAACGAATATGCTTATTTGTAAAGTTGAAATTTCTGATACTTCCAATGTTACTACTACTACAAATTAACGAATAATTTTTCGTTATTTTATATTTGGGAAAATATACAATCAGACCCAATTCAGAAGTTTTACTCACGGAACTAGTGTCATTCTGAGAAAATGTATTGAATTAGCTATTGAGAAATCTTCTCATTATGTAGTAAATTTTCATGAATGATTACCTTTTTTATAGCTCTTGAATTCCTTTGCATTTTATTTAAAAGCCCTTAACTCCTTCAGTTTTCTCAAGATTTTTGGCCAGCGAAGTTGTATAACCTGTTTAAATTGTGGAAAATGTGCTGAATTTCTGTGGTACTTCAGAAATTCTTTTTTTAAAAGAGTGAAGAACAGTCTACCTCATTGACTCTGCTCGAACTTATGTATAAATTATTATGATAGAGTATTCAACAATTCAAATTATTATTCATTTTATTTATTTTGTTTATAAATATTTGGAATTATATTTCACTCTACCTAATATAAAATAAATTTTAACCATTTATGTCAAATCACATGAGCGGAATGCCAAGGAAATCTTGATACGACCAACTTCTTTATATTCGTGGAGGATGTGTAAACATTTTTGTCCTCAAAATTATAAATTTCCAATCGCGTTTTACGTTTTGTCATGGAACAAATTTGGTTTCGTGTCTGTCGGTTTGTCTGCCTGTGTGACGATTATTATTATTATTATTAATTTATGGCGCTACGTTCCTAATTGAGACTCTTGCATTGACCCCCAGTTTTCCCGATCAAGTGCTGCTGCCCTCCAATTTCGGGTGCCGAGTAGAATCCTGGCATCAGTCGTCGCAGTCTTCACATCTAAGCTTGGGACGACCAACTCTCCTGATTCCAAATATTTACTCACTAAATACCTTCTGTGGGATTTCTTCTTGGTTCATCCTTATGACGTGACCAAGCCATCTTAGTCTAGCTAGTTTAATGGTCTGCACCATATCCATATCTTTATACATATTCTTTATTGGTCTTTCTTTGCCAAGCTTGGTTTTACATAATGGTCCGAATATTCTTCGGAGAATTTTGCCTGTGTGACGACGAAGAATAAAATTTCGTTTTTCAAATACATTACTTTTTGTTTATCTATTATTTTCGTCTTCAATAAAAATGTTTTCTTAAAATGTACGATATTTTTTCATGGACTTTCCTTTTAAACCAACCTTTTTCGATTCTGATACAATTATTTTATTAATTTATTACTCACAAATTTGAGATGAAAATTCAAACAAAATCTCATCCAAAATTTTGATTACGGGTGAGATTCTCTTCCCCTACACAAAGACATAGGCTGCCATGGATGGGAGGTACTGATTTCAGGCTCATAAAGTATTGTATAAAGGAAACAAGCTTCCGATATAGTTTTTCGGAGAAATTGGCCGAAAGACAAGGAAGAGCGAAAAACATTACAGGAGTGTAGGTCTAGGAAATCTGTACAAGTAAAATTTGCAAATAAATAATAATAGAAAAATAATTATTAACGCATTTTTAAAATCTACTGTCATTAGCAATAGAAAAACCTACAGATTACATACTTGATATTGTCTACAGAGCTGCAGTGGTCGAGCAGCCTGACGTGTGGTATCAAGAGGACGGCCCTCTCACTTATACCATCTGCGAGGACTTACAGGAGATGTCTAGTGAGAAACAGCTCAGCAAGTGCTGTGCTTGCGACGAAGCAAAATATGAGGTACATATAAAATCATATATAATATCATCATCATTGCTTGATGCAGTGATTCATCTTGTTATTGTAATTGGTTCCAGGTTAGCTTTGAAGGACTTTGGTCTAGACAAACACATCCTAAAGATTTTCCGGAAGGCGAAAATACGAGGTTTAGTGATGTTATTGGAGCATCGCACACATCTGAATACAGGTACTTCAAATCATAGCTTGTAACGCTGATATTTTTATTTTTTTTAAAACATATTAATTTATCTTTTTCAACCGTTATGTTGTTAATTACTGTCATTTACCACACCTAAGGGCAATGGATGACCGTACTATATCGTCTCATTCAGAACGCAAACACACTTTGAAAAAAATTCATAATTTTATATAATAAATAATTTAAAATCAGCCTAAGGACCAGGCTCCACCTACACGTACTAAAGGTAAAATAGAACTAAACCTAAGGCTGTGATGTAGAGAATCGTTGCTCATATAAAACAAAACCGATAATATGTAACAGTATCCATTAATATATATCAAATATTATAGTATGACCAGTATACTTATATGTTTATTATCGCTGCCCCTAGTTTACGTGTCTGCGTCAGCGATTCTCAGATTACGGGAAATTTTGATGATAATTATTTTTAATGCATTTAAATAAAATTGCTTGAGTACCTACAACTTCTATTGATGCTTAGCTATTAAACTGAACAAATGGCCAAAATCAAAAAAAAAAATTTCTTGGAAAATTAAAAATCTTCAAAATTGCAAGAATGACTGCGTGAGCTCATTAATAACGTGCAATTGGGAAGAAAGAAGACAAATTGTGGAAAAAGGAGAACTATGTGTACCAGGACTCTCTAGTTAATAGGACATTGTAAATAATCATTTAAACAAAAATGTTTTTATTTACAAATTTTATAAAAATAATTACTATTATTTTAGAAAACATTGCGAGTAGTCACACTTTTTTAGATTTAGATTAATAGTCTTAAGTATACAAAGATAAAGATACTTTATATAATAAATAAATAAATAAATAAGATAGTGAAGAAAATTAAAATTAATAGTAGTATAGTATATAGAAATTTACAAAAAGTTTCTTTTTACAGAATATTTGACTGATGGTTCTAAAATTATTTGAAACATTACACAAATAGGAAAGTGATAATTTATTTCTATATTTGTTGTTGGAGTACCTACAAGAAAAAATTAAAATACTTGCACCTTATAGATAATTTGACAAACCCAAGGCAGTATATACACTATATATATATACTTGTCAAAGTGTGTCTATAAATTTATTTTAATATGCTAAATATGAAGCTGTATTATATTCTTTACTGCCTTATTATATATTATTATATACTACTATACTACATATATATATATATATATATATATATATATATATATATATATATATATATATAATACGGCAGTAGTATATAATAATATATAATAAGGCAGTAAAGTACAGTTTCATATTTAGTATATTAAAATAAATTTATAGACTAACTTTAAAAAGTATATAAATAAACAATTAAAAAACTCAGGTATACAATTAGAAACCAACACATAAAGTTCAGGACAGTTCAGGACTAAAATACTTCCCGTTTGACTAAAATCAATGAATTTTAGGTAGTAGTGATTCAAAAATGCTTCATTAATGTACAAGTTATGTCATTGCTGCGCTAACAATGCGGGCGTGACAGGAGTATTAGTCAATTTAATATTAAGTAATAACATTTCCACGTATTTTACTTTAATATTTTAAGGATATTGTTTCTGCAAACTTTCTTACTCCAATCGGTAGTCAAACTTAAAGTATATTGAATGAAATAATTTGAAAAGGTATCGTGACATTAAAGGGCGTGGTAATGACAACAATGAAGTTACGCGACTCACTTTACGACACACATGAGTTTAGGTAAGCTCCGTAATTAAAGTCTGTTGTAGGCTGGTGGCTGATTCTTCAGCTCTGGGCTTGCATTACTCTCGGGAAAAAAATTCTCACTGTCCTTTTTTTTTTTAACGCTTTATCTCTGACTTTTTGTTTTTCGCTTGGTAATGACATCAAAATGAGAGGATAATGTTTGGAAAGTACATGCACATACTTCCAGATACTTCCCTGTCAACAAAAATTTAAAAAGAAAAATATGAAGCGGGATGCTTAAGGCAATAAATTTCACTTCCATTTAGCATAGGTTACAAAAGAAAAAAATACTTGTAATGATATTTAGTAATGGCATTTCAGTAGATTAAGTAATTATAGAATCGAATTATTCTATTATATTTTCATTTTTAATATTTTGTTATAAAGATATGTTTCTTCGCCGTATAGTGGTCGGAAACAAATTCAGGTTAGACTTAACTAAATGAGTAAAAGTTGTAATGGACTAAAACTTTCCCGTTAAATGAGAATCACCCATATGTATTTTGTAGCTTATTGTATAAACAAGAGTTTTCTATTCCGCTGTTATTTCTTTCCATGAAACAGCACTATCAACTTCTAATTTTGGTCATTTCTGCTTGTTCTGATAAATGTATATCATGTTCCTTTACCTCCTTTCTATTACCATTTTCCGTGTTGTTTATTATTTAACATAAGTGTGTAATTTATGTAATAATTGGTTGTCAAAATTCGTTTCACCAAAGAGTTTTTCGTCGTATAAGCAAAGCATTCTTCGTCATGAAGTTATGTGACACCTGCCGATATTCTTTAGTATTTATAAAAGTGATTGGTTGATATAATTTTCTATCGGCACTCTGCTTCAAGTTACTTTTGACTACCAGAGTAAGTTATTGTTGATGGGATTTTAGTTTCAGTAGTTATAGTATGCTGTTTGTTCATTTCAATTTGGCGTCAACATATTTGTGTTTCAACATACTTGTTTCTTCTGCTACCATTTCTTTTACTTTATATTCAATTCGGTGGTGTTTAGGTAAAGGGGTAAAAGTATGTTTTTTGACAATAGGTTTAAGTTATATTGAGTTATAAATAAATCAATGAAGCACTATTGATATGGAATGTGAACACTGTTTCAGTGACGAAGGTAAAGTTCGTTATAAACAAAAAAAAAATAACTTAAACCCATTATCGAAAAAAAGTATCTCATTATAGTATCTCTCCCATTGCGTTGTATCTCTTTATCCAAATACCACAGACTTGTTTGTGGTTGTTTTTCCGTTCATAAGCAAATACCATTTTTTTTTTCTGTCAATGCTGTGAAGTTATTAAGCATTAGCTTGACAATTTAGACGGCTGAATAATCAAACTAAGGACGTATACTCTCAGCTTAGCCTCTTCCCCAACATACTTCACGTTCTTTTGATAATTTCGTAATTATTAAATTTTCCTACTCTTTTTCTCTGGCAGTCCTTACTATCTAAAATGAAAAGTTCTACTTCAAGTAATTCTTATTATCTTTGATAGCATAGCAGATGTTTTTTTTGTTTTGTTGGTTAACCATTCAAAGCAGGGACGGCCGCAAAAATGTTTTGGGGATTGAAATATGTTTTTTAATGGGGGAAGATTTAATAAGACGGAGATAATAATCACCTAAATGTCTATAATCGGCAAATCGGGCGTAAGTTTTAAGGATAAGGATGAAAATTGGAACAAAAATTACTAATAATATAACTCAAAATGCAAAACTTATGTTGGTGGGCAAATTTCGGGGAAGGAGAGGGAGATAAATCTCTCCAATCCTCTGCCCCTGATCCAAAGAGTGTTTTATTCCGACGACTAAACAGTTTTAAACTATAATTCCATAATCATCTTTTGTAATAGAAGTACTTCTGTGTTTTGAATTTATTATTTAAATTGATTGAAGTATTGTTAACCTAACATTTAATATTTTTTTATTATTAATTACTTATCAGTTTTGTTTATTGCCCTCCAAATATTCAAATAATGAATCAAATAAGCTATTGAGAGTCTACAATGCTTATTGTTGTGATATGTATTTAATTTTATAATCATTTGGTCAACTGTACTTAACCGGGCAAACGATTGATTTTTTCATTCTTTTAAATTCTTTTTTATATTTTTTAAAGCTGTCTTTTCCTCTTTTATAGCTTAAACTATATCTTTATATATTATCTCGAGTATGAGTCTGATCGAGTCATGATGCATCTAATATTAATTATTTAATAGTTATAATTTTGCTATATTTAATATTAGTTCACATAGTATGTTGGTTTATTTTAGCTTAAGTGAACTTTACATTATTTTATTTAAATTTTCAGTAAAGTTTTTCTTTTTAAAGTTTTTTTTTCAGTTGTCCGATCTTGAAAAAAAAAAAATCTTCAATAAGGATGTCAAGCATTTTTACATTCAAACACCATTTTCAAATTGTTCACTGATCGCTTGTAAAACAGTCTAACCAGTAGTTCAATTTCTAATTAAATATAAATGGATCATATTTAATAAACAAATAGGATTGAATCTATTCAGAACACTGAATTTCCCCTTGTAAAATAGTTCTCTAAATTTAGAAATTCCAGTAAAATGAACCGAGGACGAAGTGCTTTTTACTGGAAGTTTAAATTTTCTTCAAGAAATCCTTTGAAAAGTTGAGGCATTCAAAGAGGATGGTACTCATGGTTTTCAGTCCCTATTTTACCACTTCTCACTTTGAGTGATGAAAACCCTTGATTGTTCAATGCCAACTGGAATAATGAGGCAAGTAACAGGACTTGGAACCACAGCCGCTGTGAGTAATGAGTTTAAGGTAATGTTCCAACAAATGGACAGGAAAACTTTTCAGAAAAAAGAGTATTTGTTTACCCACACCAATGTTCTGAAAAGAAGAAAAAGAAAGATAGGTATTAATTAATGAATGGTATACATTCTTAAATTTCAACTTCAACTATTTTAATGACATGCAAAATAGAAGGCTGAGGGTATTGATGATTTTCGTTTATATTTTTCATAACTTTTTCAAAACCAGACTGTTTGATAAATAAAATAAAAGAAAGTGATATGTTAGGATAGTTTTTCATTTTTTTCAATGGATACCTAAAGCGTTCAAACCAGAGCTATTTCAAATACAATTAAAAGTATTTAAATACTAAATATAAGTATTTTCATATGACAATTACTTGTATTTATTTACGAATTATTTTATTCATTAGTGTTTTTCAAAATACAGATACTTCTATTTATATTTGTATAAATAAATATAATTGTAAACTAACCGGGCATAAATTAATTATATTTAATTATATATAAATAATTAATTCAATTTAAATAATGACTTTTGAAATAATTTCGGTATACAAATTTTTTTGAAAAAAAATTGCTTTCTTTATTTTTAAATATTTATTTTTATTTTTTTTGGGGAGGGTGTCAATTTCATCGATTTGGAGATCGTTCTTTAGGTTTTAGAAGTTAGCTATATCGAATTTATTATTAGTTTGTTACATCCATTGGTAGTACGTTCACTAGGATTTTAAGAGCACTATTTCCGAATATACTACGGGATTTTTGATCGCGCGTTAGAAATTCACTTTTCTGTTACTTTTGGAGTGCTCTAAGGTAAAGGGACCTCTTAAAAGGTTTTCGAGGGTTCTTATTTCAATTTTTTAATTGGATTTTCGATCGCGCGTGTGCAGCTCTCTTTTCTGTCACTATTTATGTTTTCTTCGATATAGGGATCGTGAATCGAAATGTGCTTGCGCGATAACAAATCCTATCTAAAAATGAAAAAAGAACCCGCGAAAGAATAATAAACGATCCCTATATCGAAAAAAACTTCAACAATAATGGAAAATCAAACATGCGGAGGCATGATAAAAACTCTAACTAAAAGAACTAATACAAAACACTTGACAACCTAATACATTATTCCTTCATCGAAGAAAACTTCAACAGTAACGAAAAGTCGAAATGTGTATAAACTATTCCTATATCATAGAAAACTCCAAGCAAAACAGAAATGGAAATACGTATGCGCGTTCGAAAATCCAATTAAAAAAATGTAATCAGAATCCTCGAAAGCCTAATAAACAATCAGTGTATCATAGAAAACTTCAACAGTAACGGAATTACATAATACGCATGTGCAATCGAAATTCCAATTAAAATTATGTAATGAGAATTCTTGAAACGTACAAAACGTTTTTGAATTTTTTAAGCTTATTATTTGAAAATAATAAGCACAAAGCATTTACATAGATTTTTTGTTTTAATGCCTTATACTGATTACAAAATACCTTACATTTCCCCTCTATCTTTATTAATGGCCGAGTTATGGGGTTATAAAGTCTCGGCCGCCATTTTGAAACCATCAGCCGGATGATAATGGTTTTTTTTAACAACCAATTATTTCTTGGGTTCAAAATGATAAATTTTAATATAATGCGAACGTTTACTAATTTATACATTAAATAATATATACATTAACACACATAATGTATATATATATATATATATATATATATATATATATATATATATATATATATATATATATATATCCACACACATGGAACTAAGAAATTGATACTGCACCATTTTAGTACACTAGTCTCCAACTTTGGGCCAAATCGGGCTAGCTGCTTCTGAATTATTGATGTGTCGAGGAAAATACGTTTACGCATGCGGAAGTGAAAGTAGGAGATATAATCCAGCAAAATTTATACTGTATCATTATTTTATTAATATCCAACCCTAATAGAATCAATCCGACGGGGTGTTTTTGAAATATAGATGTGTCGAGGAAAAGACGTTTGCGCATGCGTAAACGTAAGTATGTAATAGAATTTGAAAAAATTGATACTGGTTCATTTATACGCTAATCGCCAACTTTCCTTCAAACTTTTGTTTAAATTGGACGAACCGTTTCTGAAAAAGAAACGCTCAAGGAAATTACGTTTTCGCGAGCGTATGCGGAAGTAGAGGATGGAATTTGATAAAATTGATAAGGGACTATCTAGGTACCAACGTGCACAATTTCTAAAAATTTCATCAAAATCAGTTTAACAAGAGTATGTGGTATGGCCATCATGTGGATATGACAGCTTCGGTAGTGAGGAAGCAATAAAGAAATAAAAATAGTAATGTCATTTTCAAAATCAAATTGTGTCTACAAACACAGTCGGACGCAGGTGAATCTTTTCTAATATTTTACCAGGAGTCTTGTTTTGATAAAAAAAACAGATTTTAGACCTGCGATCGGCTGCGTTAGGAAGATATATACTAACAATGTTTTTTTTTAATTGGGTTTAATTTGGAACTTTTTTGGGATGTTATTATTGGCTTAAAAAAATATAAAAATTATGTTTTTTTCCTCTCATTATATTTCTCTTATGATTACAAAGTTCTATTATTGAATATAATAAACCAATACCATTGAGAACCTAATGAACGATCTTTATAACGAAGAATTTCGCAAAATAATAATTGATTAGTAATGCTCGTGGTTGAACAAAATTTCGATAGTAAATTGAACATCAGTAACTTCGGTAATTGGTAAAATTTTCTTTGCAACTAAGATCCGATGTGAATCCGTGTAAACTATGCTCATGTCTAGAAAGATTGTTTAGGAATCTATAATGCCGTTAAATAAAACAATAAAAAAAAATTAAATTAAGATTTTAAAAAATTTCAAATACATTATGAATTTTGAAAGTATTAAAAAATAGTACTAATATTAATTTTTACTACATTTTCTGGCTTTCAAAAAATTGCGATTAGATGATTTTAAATGATATATTCCCTTTACATCTGTGGCTTGCTACAAACATATCAAATGTCAGAAACAAGGTATCAAGTTTTGACTTGATTCCAGCAACACTATATAATTAATCAGCTCTAGTTAAGGTTCTTGAGTATTATGATCATCTATTCCGAAGTTTTGGCCCACAGCAAGGAACTCTATCCCTTCCAGGAATCTCCAGTCCGTCTAGCTAGTTGACTGAACGAGATTCACGTCTTTTGTGTTAGCGCACCCTTTAAGATACGTGATGCAATGTATAAAATTTCTCTATTAACTAATTTTTTTTTTCTTCATGCAGCTCGAAATTGATATTATTTTTTTTTCCACCACCTATTTTTCCATAAATCTTCAGTGAATTATTTATCTGCACTCTAAAATACGCTCTTACGTTTTTAGATTTTGGGTCTATGGTGGTACAGCTTCTGAAGGACTGAGGGAAGTCGCTGAGCTTGGCTCAACTCGTACTTTGGAATCCGAATTGAAGTCTCAGGTAATGTGATTGTCAAATTTATTGTTGTGTATTGAAATTTACATACATACGTATTGAAATTTAAAATTAGCAAGTTAAAAATAAAATTATTATTATAAAGAGCATCATTTTTAAAAATAAAATAAACACATCTTTTAACTAAGGGTTGGTTAAAAAATTATTTGAGATTTATGCCTGGTATAGCCTAAATAATCTATTAGTTATAAATTGGTGTACTTACCTACTATTTATTCTTTTGTACTTTATTGATAGAAGAGAAATATATTTTTCAAGTGACTGAAGACCAAAGTTGAAGCCATTAAGGCTTATCTTTTAATAATTGTTCAATGGAAAATCCTGAATTCAAGAAAAGCAGTTCGAAGCTGGTGTTTGTCAGTGTAATAATACAGAAGTTCTTAATTAAAAATTCATTTAAATTTTAATTAAAAGTTTTTTCAAATGGACGAAAAGGTATCAGTGTAAAAATTAATTATATTCTTATTAAATTCTGGAACAAGAGATACTTATATATATATATATATATATATATATATATATATATATATATATATATATATATATATATATATACATCTTTCTTAAATGCTCTCCCGTCTTGTCAACTGAATAGAACTCTTGCTCTTATCTATGTTCTATTCTTAATCCTAACTTATATCTCCGGTTATTGTTCCACTATGCTTCCGAATGTATTAGATCGTCTTCTGCTTCTCATCGATCGAAGCTGTGGCATTTACTTTTTAAAATTATACGAAGTTAAAGGAATAATTGGATATGAAATTTGTTCTTCTCTTGCTACCACGAAATATAGTTGAAGTTTATAATTTACCTTGAACCACGTCTAAGGGCAGTAATTAATTACATCTTCAATTAAAATTACTGAAATTGTGTTAAGTACTTGTAATTACTCCTTTTTATTACAGTAATTGTAATTGAGGCTTTCCGTTACAATTTATTTTTGAGGTTAAGTTATTGCAAGTATAATCACAATTACTTCTTGACGCTATGTAATTACAGGAACAATTAAAATTACTTTTTGAGGCTAAGTAATGAAAATTACAAAGAACAAAAATTCAAGTCATAACAATATTTACTGTATATTTAATTTTGTCGTAATTTTTATAAATTGCCATTGGATTCATTGAAGCGCCATTTTGAAAACATATTTATGGAAATAACTTATTTTTAGTGTCATTTCGGCGTTATGTAATTGCACTTACCAATTATAATTACTAGGAATTGCAGAAATAAAATTACAATTACAAATAATTGTAATTGCAATTACTTTGGCTCAAATAGCAATTGTAATTTGCGGCCAAAAATTACAATTGCAATGGTTCAATAAGTAATTGCAATTACAATTATAATTATTTGTAATTGCAATTTTATTTCTGCAATTCCAAATTACATTAATTGGCAAGTAATTGTAATTGTAATTGAAATGGGCTCATCCACTCGCTTGTATTTATTCTATACTCTCCGTTTATGATAACCATCTCGTGGTTTCGAAGCCCACCGATACCTCTTATCACCCTCACCTCGAAACTGGTGACTACACTCTAATGCAATACGTACATCAGTTAAGTCAGCCACAAGGGATTGTAAAGAATTACTTTATTTCTAGATTGGTATTACAGAGGCTACTTTTATGCTACTACTTCTATTGCCATCTGCCTTAACTCTAGCATATATACAACATACTGCTTCAAACTACCAGCCTGACTATATTCTACTGCTTCTCTACTATTCTTCTATTAACTGATTGCTTAGACTAAAGTATGAGATCGTTTAACTGTAAGTTAAGTGATAGGTATAGGAAAGGAGAGACAAAGGAGTAAGATAGAGGGTTTTTAAACAAAAAAAGTTAGGAATGACCTAACTGCAGGCTGCAAGCCGTAAATAATTATTGGTACTTCTTAAAAGTATGGTGAGAGTTTAAATACCATAAAAGAAAAGGAACATTTCGAAAAAACCGTCCCAGGACAAGACTTATGTTTTTTTACTGCCTTTTGTTTAAAAGTTATTTATAAATGTTTACTGGCAATGATTTAAACTATTTATAAATAC
Organism: Rhaphigaster nebulosa; assembly: GCA_948150685.1. NCBI lineage: Eukaryota > Metazoa > Arthropoda > Insecta > Hemiptera > Pentatomidae > Rhaphigaster > Rhaphigaster nebulosa. The sequence continues at coordinate 149,796,463 of OX411306.1, read as the reverse complement.
TTATATTGTGATGATAATAATATAATATAAATAAAGCTATATGAAGTTATAATAAAGCTGTGTGATAACTCTCGACAATTGATGACACAGACATAAATCAAAAGTCGACGCTATCTTGAGAGGAGCCCGATGTGATATTAAGGCGAAAGGGAACGGCAGGTGCGAGACAGACAGAAACAATCAAATAGTTTCCCCCCATTTCTTAGAAAAATAATAGTCCGATTTTTATTCAAAAATACAATATTGTTTTGTTTTTTTGTTATGACGTGGAGAATGGCGAATAAAAGATTTGAAACAAATATTTATTTAAATATGAAATCTAAACTTTTAAATTTTGAAAATTTTAAAAATATTTGATTGAGCGACAGTGTAAAAATATCTTGAATCCAATGCTTTTTTTCAGTTTTCAAATCAATCCAACGGTTCCGTCGGAAACAGAAATTTTATATTTCCAAGGAATGATGCTGCCGCGTCGCTACCCGATAGTTTCTGGTACGAGGAGGAAGTTATACCGTTTAACACAAATTGGTCCAGTCAGCTTTGGACCAAAATGGAAACTCGGTGCAGTTTTGAAAATTTGCTCATTTATGTTATTTGGGGTGGTGATTAAGAGTTTCAACATCGTAATTCGAATTTTGATTTATCTTATTTAAATTAACAGAATTTATTTATATTAACAGAAGGAATAGAGGATATATATATATATATATATATATATATATTTAAAAGTTAAGATAGTAGATAGGACAATATCACAGGTAATCCTATGTCAGCAATGTAAACAAGTCCTAATACTATATATAGGGGATATCAGCGAGAGTAAAGCAGTCTTGTTCCAGCACTTGTGTGTGTCATTTCTTCTCCCAATTTCCATATTTTTTTATCAGTTTTCGTCCGCGGGAGTGGTGCCGAAATCCGGGATCGAGGTCAGTAAGAAGATTAACAATTTTTTTTTCCTCTGTTTCTTTTTAAACTTTCTTTTTAGTTTTATCGAGGTAACTAAGCCAGTACGTCTACGAAATAACGGATGAAATAGTAAGAGCGCCAATTCTGACATTATCGGCAGAAATTCCTCCACTGCGAATTGAACCATTTCCTCTAAGGACGTGACCGCGTGAAGGCGAGTATAGAGGCTAAAGCAGCCGAGAAGTTAATTGACCCGATGGACGCGAGCCATTTGAAAGCCGCTCTGGTATCTCGGGACAAGAGAAGAGTTCTGAATCTGATACAAGCGGACGAGGATACGCCAGGGATCATCATAAACGATAGATTAAAGAAGGCATTTGGAGGAGGCCGGTGGGCCCCAGAAGATGATATACTCCAGATGTTTCGGGAGACGAGACAACCCCACCAGACAAATGGACAATATGCGAGGTCGCTGCTAGCGCGGTTCAACCGAATAACAGAAAAGATGAGGGAGACGGTGAATGCGGCCGAGGTGGAGGGCAGAATGGGGTTCCTGGCAACAATATTAAAAGTGCAGTTAGCACGGGACACAGGAAAGAAGGATAGTTTACCTTGGGAGAAGAATTTCATAGAGTGTGCCCAGGACATGATGGACGCGAGCGCTCGCGACCAGGAGGCCCGACATGGAGAGGGTGTCGAAGTGGGATGGAATACAGTAACGTACAGAAGGATCCGAACCAGATCGGAGGCATGGAAGAAAAGAGAAAGCGAGTTTGCTGGGAGAGAGAAAATGGCGGGGAGGGAGAAATGACCCGGAAAAGAGAGGAAGCATTGGCCAAGAGAGGATAGAAAATGCCATGGCTGCAGAAATATAGGATACCTAGTAGTATAATGTCCTCGCACGAAATGCTTTGAATGCGGGAATGAAGGGCACATTGCGAGACAATGCCCTTATGGACAATGAGCAGACAAGGAGAAATGTTCCGCGGGGAACTCATGGAAGTAAATGCGCAAAGGGTATGGAAGAAGAGAGAAACAACTTCAGAGACGTCGGAGGATTCAGAAACGTCGGGAACGGAAGAAGAAGGAAGTGGAAGCAGGAGGACGATCCCGAGGAGAGAGTAGCAGTAGGAGGATTTCAGGGAGAAGAACACAGGCACAGAGAAGCAGACGAGATGAGAAATGAGAAGAGGGGAAGGAGAGCGGCAACCACGCGATCATAAATAATGTGGAGAGTGGGTGCGTGGAATTGCCGATTGTGAGTGTCGCGGGTGGAGTGAAGTGCCTGGTAGATACAGAGAGCTCGAATACGATTATGTGTCGCGGAGCGTTAGAAGCAATTGGTAAAGGAGAGGGAATACCCCCATTACAGGTATGTAAATGTAAGTTGATCACTTTTGGTGGGCCCAGTAAAGTAGAGGGTGAAGTAGATTTAGAATTGAATCGGTGGGTAGCAGGGGAAGGGAGCCTGCGGATACACATAGTGGAAAGCATGCCGAGGGAATACGGAGGGATAATAGGCTGCGACCTATTGGGGAAATTAGGGACGAGGATTCGGAATACGGGGCAACGATGGGACATCCGAATAGGAGGGAAAAGGTATAGGGGGAGGAAGTTCCGGTCAGGGGCAAGATCAGAGTAGGAACTATTAAACAGGTGGAGCATTGGCGACAAACGTTAAGGAAGGAATATGCGGACAGTTTTTTTAAAGACGGGGAGGCACTGGGAGCTACGGGGAGAACGGTTCATGAGATTCCCTTAACACAGGAGAGGGTGACATATGTCACAGAAACGCGGTACCCACAAGCTATGCACCAGCATATACGGGAGGAACTCGAGAATCTCAAGGCCCAAGGCATTATAATCAATAGCACATCACCCTATAACAGCTCCCTATGGGAAGTAAAGAAGAAATCCTTCGATGGGAACGAGAAGTACTGGATGGTTGTCGACTTCAGAAAATTAAAATACCCTAGACGAAAAGTACCCAATTCCCCGATTTGACGATATCCTGGACAGATTGAGTGGGGTCACAGTCTTCAGCACCCTGGATTTGAAGGCAGGCTATCACCAGATAAGGATACACCCCAACGACCGACACAAAACAGCATTTTCCTTCCAGAGACTAATGGACGAGTTCCTACGGGGGCTCGAAGAAGAGTTCTGCCAAATATATATGGACGATCTGCTAGTCTTCAGTAAAGACGAAGGGCAACATGTCGTGCACTTCAGGAGAGTATTCGACAGGTTACGCGAATTTGGGCTGAAACCATCGGAGGAAAAGTCGATCCTAGGCCACCAAACGATCAATTTCTTAGGGCATTCCATATCGAAGGAGGGAATTAGACCTGACGAAACGAAAGTGGAAGCAATTAGAAACATGGCGATACCGAGAAACGTAAAGGGAATTCGGAGGCTGCTAGGCACGCTCAATTATTATCGCCGATTCGTCCCAGAGATGGCGGAGTATCTTGCACCCCTCAATAATCTGCTGCGAAATGGTAAACAAATCATAATAACCCCGGGAATCGAAGACAATATTAGGAGGTGCATGGGGCGGTTACAGGAGAGACCGGTACTGGCGTTCCCAGACTTCACCGAGATTTTCACCATCACCACGGATGCGAGTGACTACGCTTTGGGGGCGATCTTATCACAGGAATGAACGGCGGGAGAACAACCGTTGGCTTACGCGAGCAGGATAATTATTATTATTATTATTATTATTATTATTTATATATATATATATATATATATATATATATATATATATATATATAAGATTAATTGCGGAAATTCATTAAACAAATTTCAGCTTGAGGAAGGGAGAAAAAAAAAAAAAGAAGGAATCCTTATCCCCTTGTGTATGCGCCTACATTATTCAAAACTGTTTTGTACATAGCAACCTTTTATTCCATAAATTTAGTCTGTATAATTAGATGAAGTTAACTATTTAAAATTACAAATAAATAATGTATTTAAAATTATATCAACGCAAACGATTGGTATTGGATGACTAAAAGTTTTATTTACTTCAGATAACTTAGGCACATTAAAATAAAAATTGCAGATCCCGACTGTCCTCAAAACGGGTTTATATTTCTCACTCCACAGATATTACTTTTGTCGTATCACCAGATGCTACACTATTTCTTTTTTTTCTTCAAATCTGCTTTTTGTTTTGAACTTCTCCTTCCTTGTACTGTTTTTTTTTTCTGTCTGATTGGCGTCTGGAAAATGTTGGAATATATAAATAAATTGAATGATCTAGTTTAATTAAATAGGAAGTTAATAAAATAACGTATTTCACGAAGTTTCCAATAGATCCGATAAGTTTATTTCAATAAAATGTGAGAGTTTGTAGATGTACTAGAGATATATAAATTCAATCTATACCGTATGTATACATAATGCAGTGGATCTTATAGAAAAATAAAGCACAATTTTACCCAAATTATTTTTGAATAATTTCCAGATAAACTTAGATATTTATACTTATGTATAACTTTGTAAAAGTGTTAGAAAAATATTGCTATTTATTTCTAACTGCCTCAGAAATTTGCATCGAATTCATTTCAAACTTTCGTATGAACAAAATTACGTTACTTTGAAAAGCAGTATAAGTAGGGTTGAAAATCTGGCTCAGGAGCCACAGCGGAGGCAGTTTTGTGGTGGAATGACTATATAGTTTCTTAAAAATACTATTGCTAATCATAATTATTTAATCATTACGTCTCCATAACGGCACGTTGATTCGAAAACAATAATTTTTTTAAAGTATTGAATTTGAAAGCAACGATAAGTCATTTCTATCATCAAAATGACTTGCACTAAAACTTAGTGTAACATACATTGCATATATATTTGACGTTTTCGAATCAACTTCAGAACATTGAAGGAAAGAACTTATATCACAGTAATAGTTGAAATAAAAGAGTTGTGACGTGGCTTGGCACTAACATCAAAAATAATAAATTATGGTATATTGATTTATATTGATTTGGAAAGTTATTTATGCTATTTAATATATTATATATATATATATATATATATATATATATATATATATATATATATATATATATATATGCAAAATGGTACACAGAAACCACTAAAAAGCATATAAAATCTTTTTAGATAAGAAATAACCTACTTCAGAACGGTACACTAATAAGAAAGAAATTATTTGTCTTACAATAATATATTAAGTAGCATAAATAACTTTCCAAATCAATATAAAAATTACCATAATTTATTATTTTTGATGTTAGTGCCAAGCCACGTCACAACTCTTTTATTTCAACTATCACAGTGATATAAGTTCTTTTCTTCAAAGTTCTGAAGTTGATTCGAAAACGTCAAATATATATGCAATGTATGTTACACTAAGTTTTAGTGCAAGTCATTTTGATGATAGAAATGACATCGTTGCTTTCAAATTCAATACTTTAAAAAAAATTATTGTTTTCGAATCAACGTGCCGTTATGGAGACGTAATGATTAAATAATTATGATTAGCAATAGTATTTTTAAGAAACTATATCGTCTATTTAGTAAAAATTGTATAAAACAAATATTGATTTTTTTTTTACATAAGATCATTCTACATTAATTAATCCTTAATCCTAATCTTTAAATCCTAATTTATATTTTTCGATAATAGATTTGACCTGTCCGAACCTGCTCCGATCCTGTCCAGATTTGTCTTAACCAATACATGTACAAAATTTTGCATCACGAATACTTATATAAATTGTTACATCACAAATACATATATAAATTGTTACAGCAAAAATACATATATAAATCGTTATATCACAAATACATATATAAATTGTTGCAGCACAAATACATACATAAATTGTTACATCACAGATGCACAAATAGTTATATAATGTAAATATAAATATATAAATATAATATAAATATAAATATAATATAAATATAAATAGTTACATCACACAAATATATCTAAACGACAGTATCACGCTGGTCAAAGAGTTTGTTCCTTTTCATAACTTTTAAATATTTTCAAAGTACACGAGTCGAGGTCTCCGAACACGAAGCAGTAAATGTTAATTAATGGATATTAATTAATCCTCAATTAACGCTAATATTTTTAGAGTTAATCCTAATTTATATTTTTTTGCTAATAGGTTCGACTTGCCCGAACCTTGCCTGATCCTGTCTTTATACTCAATACATAGCAGTTTATTAATTACCTATTGAATGTCCCACTGGCGGGCAAATGCTTTTTTTATTTATTTGAAAAGAAAAGAAACCAGAATACTTAGAAATGTCTACTGGAGACTAAACTACTGCAATTATTTCGAGGGACTAGCTCAATCTCTAAAAGTTTTCAATGCATCCTGATCAAGGTATGTGGGAATATTTTGAGCGAACGGCTAAACCGATTTATAGGTTTGATTGCTCGAATTATTTAGTGAGATCCTGTGAATGTTTTGAAACAATTTAAGCTCAAAATATTGTGTTAAATATATTTTAATCTTTCCCTTTGTTGATATTTAACGATTTTTTGAGCGAAAGGCTCAAGCGATTTCTATGTTTGATGCCTCAAATTACTTGAATATTTTTAATTACTTTGAGCTCAAAATACTTAAAAAACATTTAATATTATTTTAAGTATTCTCGATCTGTGAAAGTTCATGATTCAGATGTAATGAAATATAAATCGCCAATGCTTTAAAAATTAAAAAATACTATATCTCTACAAGTTCTCATCAGGTCTTGCTAAAATTTACATGGAGCAAAAGCTTTCATTGGATCCTAATAAAAATAATACGGAATCACCCTGAAGGTGTACCCTTTTGATTAAAAAAATAATCACAGAAATCGATTTTAAGATAACGAAATTATGCGTGAACATTTATTTAATCATTTCGTCTTCGTAACAGCACGTTGATTGGAAAAAATATTTTTTTTTTTAATGTATAGAATTTGAAAGCAACGATAGATCATTTCTTTCATAAAAATGATTTGCACTACAACTTAGAGTAACATACATATAATGATTGCACATACATATAAACACTTTTGACATTTTCGAATCAACTTGAGAACTTTGAAGGGTAGAACTTATTTAATCGTAATAGGTGAAATGTTAATGTTGAACCAGCATACAAAAATAATAAATTGTCGTAATTTTTAGATTGATTTGGAATAGTTATTTATGCTACTTAATATATTTTTTATAAGAAAAATAATTTCTTTCTTTTTAGTGTTTCTTGTGTACCGTTCTTTACTAGGTCTTTTTCTTATCTGAAAAGTTTTTATAAGTTATGAGTAAACATAAAAAAAAAAAATTAATCGAATCCTGACAAAAATAATATGGAACCACCCTTAAGGTATGCTCTTTTAATTAAAAAAATAATCACAGAAATCGATTCAATAATGACGGAGTTATGCGTGAACATGTTATAAAATAAAAAAGAGGAAGTGGTTGCCGAGACTGTTAAGTCGTCACCTTAGTAGCCTCGAGTCTGCGGCGGCGCCGGTTCGAATCCGGCCAGGGTGAATTGAAATTTATTTCGTTGTGGACCCACGGAATGCATCAAACATGATGGTAATAAGGTTCACCTTAATATGAGTAGAATAGGACGTAGCCCATAAGAAAAAAAAATACAAAATAATGCCAAACTGATAACCTCCTTTTTTGAATTAGGTTAAGAATCAGTTTTTACCACACTTAACACTCATAAATGGTAAATTGTAGATATCAGTTTTTCATTGATCTGTGACAGAACTCTCAGATAACTACATCAGCGCATTGAAAATTTTAAAAGATGAAACTGTAGCTTTTCTCTGTCTTTTTTTAAGCCAAGCCAAAAATGTCCTACCTTTCGGAGAGTGCAAAGAATGTTCTGAGGTTTTACTAAAAATATTGAGGAATCTTCCCCTCCCTAGATATATTCACCGACAAAAGCTTAGCGCTTTCCATGAAGCAAGATGGGTATTAACAGTTCTCTATGCAGCAAAAGTATACACTTTGAGTTAGCAGCTCAATTATGATTCGATAAAAGTTGAAAAGTTATGACGTTGTTGTGTATTCAATTCCTTAATATACATTAAATGCTGGCTTAACGCATCTGGCTTAACGCCCCCAAAGCAGCAGATGTTTCAGGAAAGAATTTGTGGCAGTGCTTAAATAACTTCAATACAATCGATTCTAATGTAGATGAAGTTGCTTGAAATTCATTTAATCACTATTTATGGGGTCTGGCCGATAAAACGATAATGGTAGGTCACTATTTTCAGAAAAGATACTGAATACTGACAAGAAAAATATTGCTTCTTCATTACCAGACTAATAGTGATTAAAAATGGTGTGCCTGTTTTTTCCAAACTTTAATATAGGAACAAAACTCTTTCAAATAGCCGGTACCAACTCATGGCTTCTTTTCGAGATTCTTTAACAAAATGGAGACTGGTTAGTAAAATCGTCACATCATTTGACAAAAACTGGCAGAATCCATCATTTATGTAGGATTCGTAAGAGCTCCTATTACGTTTTCTCTTTTGGTAATCATTGATGAGGGATTTTTGTTAGTCAGAAATGTATTTATGTCATCCTTGAGACACAAGAGAACAGATAAAACGAAAATCAATCGTATGTTTGATGGATTTGTTTTTGTGGCATAGTTGATTACTTCATCAAATCGATTAGCTGCTTAGTAAGTTTTAGGACTGCCAGAAAGGCATTTCGATGTCAAGTGTGGCAGAAACTAATTGTTTTAATTATTTGTAAGTGTTTATCTACAGTTTCTTTAGTTCATCCCATTATGTATATGAATAGTTTTAAGTGCATATTTACTTAACACTTAGTTATTTGCTACTATAAAACTTATGATTCATAAAATTTATGAATTATGAATTTAATAAAGACAAGAAATCAAATACATGTTGGTACTCACCAAGATTTAAGTATATTATATCAAACAGAAAACTTTGTATTGGTTTGTTCTCGCTCTGAACAGAAAAGTTGGATGTTTATAGGTAAACGGTTTAAGGGTCGAGGTTTTTCCAGTAATTCCGGTGAGTAATTGTTTTTTCTGCTATAAGTGGGAATACATTTAAGATTGGAATATTGGAGATATTTATTTGGACATTTAAGCAAAAATCAGGATTGGATTTGAAGGATTTTATTATTTCAAGTGCTTCATATATATTTAATTTGAGGCTGTTTTCAATGTGATGTATTAATTTAACTCCTGAGTCTTTGATGAATTTATGTTTTTTTCATTTAAATGAATTGCAAAGTTGGAATTCTCTATGTTATATTATATGCACGTATATGTTCCTTTAATCTCTGATTTAGTGATATTCCAGTTTTCCCCGTGCATTTCGCTGCACAATCATTACAATTTAGTTCGTATTCACCGTTTTTTTGGAAAAGGTCTATTTTATCTTTAGGAGAAGGGACCCTTTCCAAAAAAGCGGATTATACGAACTAAACTGTAATGATTGTATATGTGTATATGTTATAAAAAGGTATGGACAACATTTCAAGATTTTTAGTCGTATTATCCGCGAAAAAAATAGATTATTGCAGTGGGTCGAAGTTCGGCGGTGAGCGGCGGGACTGCGTTTTCTATCCGTTTCATAACCCCCAGAGCACAATTACGGAAGATTTGGAGATGCCTGATATATATATATATTATTTTTTTCCCCTCTACATCTGAGCACCTCCAGCGGCCCCCTTTTGGTCAAATAAGCTGAAATTCGGTATGTAGGGCTTTCTTCAAGGCAGAACGATACCGTTAAAGAATGGGTAAATTCCAGTCAGAAATACTTCGTATAAAGATTACAAGATTTTATTTTTTTATAAGAGAATCCTCAAAAACCACATTTTGATACAACATATATTTTTTTCAAACAAAATAAATATTTCGTGATAATAATCTAATTATTTAAGGAAGTTTTAATTTTTTTTAAATTTTTAAAAATAATTTGTGAATCACTCTTCCTTTAATGTTTATTCTTTATTAAATATTTCAATTTGAGTTTTTGAAAAAATAACTTTTTTGGAATTTTTCAACATTTTAAGATTTAAATTTGGCTTAACATTTTGGGATTTAAATTATGATACCTATCAAATTAAAGGTCATTTTATGAAACGAATGAGACTAATGTTGAGCTTTACAGGTTAAATAGGTTTGGAGTTTTAAGCTTTTCAATGGTCCAAAATGTAAAAAAACAGTCGATTCTAGGGTTGGAAAATCGAAAGGAAAATATCGATATTTCGATATATCGCAAAACCAAATATCGATATCCACCGATAATCAATAGAAAAATATCGATATATCGAAAGGAAATGGATGAAAAAGCAAAGAAAGTGCATAAAATGAGTATAATGTTAAACTGTGAAGAAGATTATGAAATAATATAATCATTATTATTTATGAAACAATATTTTTATTAGCCATGAATCTTTATAAAAAAAGATAGAAAAGAATTATACTTCAAAGAAAAAAATGTTATAACATATTTTTATTTTGAAGACTTTTAGCGATATTTGATATATTATTGTCTTCTAGAAGTTTTTCAATAATAAAACCTTCAAACTTCTCAAATTTTTATTTATCTTATAACACTTCCGACTATATTGTGCATTCTCGAAACATTCATTTAAAAGCATGTAATTTATTTGATATACATCTCAGTACCATCATCATTTATATAAATCATCATTTTTTCTTTATACAGGATGATTCAACATTATTTGTATGTAAATCTTATATACTAATTATTGTTTGGTAATAAAATATTGTTAATTGTTATATTTACTGGTAAAACTCCAGAATGGTATCCCCAACATGGAAGATATCTAGATTTTTTAGGACCTGGCTGATCTTAAAAATCTAGACCTCCGCCATTTTGGGATTACGATTTTGAAGTTTTACCGAATAAAGGAAATTGTTAAAATGAAATACATTAGAATCTCGATAATTCGTATGGTCAAGAGTTCGAAAAGTAAATATGAATTATCGAGATATCCAAATTATCGAGATTTCCAATAATCGGCGATAAAAAATAGAAAATAATAAAATTAATACAAAATTGTATTAATATGAATGGAAATACAAACGATATAGTTAGATCAACAAAAAAAATCGGTTATTTTCTTATGGTGCAAAGACGGATCTCATCGATGGCTTCGTTAAGTGAAAATACATTTACACAAACATCCGATTTTGCTAAGAAATGACACACGTTGTAGATAAATTAGTTCGCCATTTTAGAGCTAATCGTCGTACATCAATTTCTTCCTCATCTCCTTTTTTTACGGAGTCAAAATTTCCTCGTTAGTTAGGATCCAAGCTACTGCTAAACCTTCATCAAAATAGGCGAAATCTCGAAAAGTCATGGGAGTTCTTAATTTTGAGGTAGGTGATTCCCATCATTGATGCTTCTAAAAGTTGCATCACTAATTCCTTGTGTTAAATGTCTAAAATCGTTTAATTATGGCCAAGTTTAGAGATTGCAGCTTTGAGGTTGTGCTGGGAGGCAAAACAGAATATAAACATCGATGTGTGATGTGATACTGTTGTGGGCCGTACAATTATCAATAAACAGTTGAAAATTTTCGCGGTTTTTTATTCCATATCTGTACCCATTCGTTGAAAATTTCACTTATGATAGATACATGCTTTTGTGTTTGCACGATAGACGTTCGGTAAAGTTTTTGTTTATAAAGCACCTTGCATTCGCGGATTTGCCATTCATGAGCGAATTTAATTTTTCAGATCAATCTATGTTGTCGGCTAACAGTATGGTTACAGGTTCTTTTTACAATTTTATATAAAGAGAACTGAATAGAGAAAAAAAGGGTGAAACCGACCGAAATTCATAGAAACGATTCTTCTCTCACTCACTCACCTAACCTCTTGAAAAGATTAAAAGTTAACCAGATTTTTTATTTGGAAATTCGAATTATAAGGCGTTTACATTACTAGGAAGACGAAAATAAATACGAATTATCGGGGGGAGGAGGAGAGGGGGAACCGGATTGCAGTGTTTTAAACGAAATAAAGAGACCAGAAAATCTGTAGGAATTACTGGGATATGAATTGCCGAGATTCTACTGTGATATATTTTAGCATATGGTGTGATCGATATATCGTTGTAAAATATCGATATCATCGATATATCGGATGTTAAGATATCGATATAATATATCGGTTTTTCAACTCCGATATATCGCGTGTCGATATTCGAACCCTAGTCGATTCTCGGTTTTTTAATAGTTTATAACACAAAAACTAAAACTGGGAAATATCTGAAATGTTCGACTGTATGTATGCACTAAAAATAAACATCTAATTTCGTTCGTTTTGAAATACACCATGACTAAAATTATTTTTTCATTGGTTGATTTGTTGTTGCATGACCCTATTGATAGAATGAAAAATAGTAATCTTTGCAAAACCAATTTTACAATTTCTTCGTTTGAGCTACTAGAATGATTTATTTATTTATAAATATGCTTATCAATAGCTCCGACCCGCACCCGATAATTATAATTGAAGTGATAGCATAACTACAAAGATAAAAAGCGCTAAATCGGCGGGTAAATATCTGAAATCCAAAATGTAGATGGGAGGATTGTATGAGATCTGATCTTATTGATATTTGGGTTTAGATGGAGTTCAATAGAGTGAGGTAGGCAGGAAAGAGTGCTGGTGTTATTGGCATCGAACCTTCGAGTAAGTTAGGTCTTGTTATAACTGTATTATATCTGTTTGTCCTTTCAAGAATTGAATCAAGCATGGGAAATCCCCAAAGCTGCTTGGTTGTAAACTAGCCAATATTCTTATGCGATTACTGCCGCAAGGCGGAAAAGGCAGCCATCTATTAAACAGAGTAATGAACAAGATATTACCTTTCTCGATCCAGGCTGGTCTTCCTTTACCACCTCCGGTTCTGAGTCCTTGAGATCGGCAGCCATCTGGGAGAGCATGTTGCTGAGGTCATCACCGGATGATTCTTTGCCCAACGATCCTACTGACTCGATGTCATCTGCTTCCAAAATCTCCTTGGCCATCTCTGCAGCTCTGCTCATATATTCATCTTCAACCTCTTCTTCTTCTTCTTCTCCCTCGAGGTCCGCAAAACCGTCGTCTCCAACTTTCCGGAAGGCAGATACTTCTTTCTCGTAGTGTGTTATCAATGGTCCTAACGTCCTTTCAATTACTTTAATTCTAAGGGGTAATCAATAAATGTTGTCAATTTATCATATATATATTGCTAAATATAGAGTAAAAATAAAACACACGCATATACACACAAAACAAACACATCTACACACACACACACTCACACGTATATATATATATATATATATATATATATATATATATATATATATATATATATATATATATATATATATATGTGTGTGTGTGTGTGTGTGTGTGTGTTAATATATAGTAATTAATATATAGTTACTTTATATAACAAACAGTAGTTTGATTAATCGAATTTCTTTCATTGAAACAGTACATGCCTGAAGTCATGAGAGGCCGTGGTGGCCGAGAGTGTTTAGGCCTCACCTTAGCAAGCTCGAGACCGCTACGGCGCCGGTTTGAAGCCAGTCTGGGCGGTTTGAAATCTATTTCGTTGCGGCCCCACTTAATGAATATCAACCTTCCCACTCTGATTAGAGTAGGTTGGTAACCTGTAGGATAGCCCGTACTGTATGCCATAAATAGTATAGAATAGGACATTAAACACCAATAAAAAAAATAAAATAAAAAAAACGTATGTATAATGTGCATTGCCACATATGCAAGTTTGTAAGATTCGAAATTTCTTTAGGTGCCTGTTATTTAGAGTTACCGTGTTGAAGATGTATGGTTATTGCTACTTAGTTGTTTGTAAAATGTTGTGTGTGAAACATACTTGTTCAAGCTGAATGAATTTGTTCGTATTATCTATTTTTCTACACAGTGTTGTAAAGTCTTAAATTATAAGTCGGAGACTTTCTATAAGAGCAAAAAAAAAGCACTCTTAAGCCAAGAGAGCACTTGTCATTTATCTTATTATAATTCCACTTTTTTTTCCCTCTATATTTTGGATATTCCGACCATCTTTAACTTTGAATAAACAGGTACCGTAGGTCATCTTTTTACATGGATGACTTGGTTAGGTTTTTTGCCCAGTACTTTGTGTTATTTTGTCATTAGTACACTAATATTCGTGAATTTTATGCCTTTATACGGTAGAAAAAGTAGTCTAAATAAAAGAAAAACTAATTAATTTTTTTAGTTTTTATCTCCGGTTCTAATTTGTTTGCGAGTAAGGCCGAAAATTTTTAGCCTAAAGACTAAAAAACACTAACTACTAAAAACTAAAAAACACAAGTTTATGTAAAAAATTATATGTGACAAATAAGATACTTGAAGCATATTTTAGGCTTTTGCCTAAATTAGTGGCCTAAAAATATATGTAATGTTTAAAAATAAGGCTTCAGATATTCAGATCTGTTTAACACTGATTGATCCATTCGATCGATCAAATTGTGTCATGGTATTTTAGTACCATAAACCTTCTACCACTGTGAAAAAAATTAAAACGACATGTTACTAATAAAAATGTTTGTTATTTATCCTTATTCTTTTTAATAACTGATATACTTTATATGGTCGAAATAATATCGTAATTGTGATTCAACAATTTTACAGACATTTCCACATTTCTAAAATATAATAGATGTAATAAAACTAAAAATAAAACCTAATACTTAAAACTGTTTTTTTTTTTATAACACATATATCTAATATGATTAAAAGTATATCATCATTCTACTTAGTATATCGTTATCACTAATCTTTGCTAAAAACATCAAATAATTTTTTTTACTTTATATCCATTGTCTCTAGTAGCTTGTCTCAGTAAGGAGAGGACGAACTGATATCACTCAAACTGATATGAGAAAAAATAAATTTTGCATTGTTTATTTACCTTTAATTTTTGTTATCTTCTCCCAATAGTATTTAATATGAATTGTTACAAATCGAAAATAAATAGACGATCCAATCTCTTAAAACCAAAATAGTTTTGATAATGTATTCAGTTACGTATGAACTTTCATTCATAGACAATAATGTTTTTTGTGCTTTAGACAAAATAATAGCCCAAAACAAAATTAAAACAAACTAGTTTTGTTAGGCTTTATTTTTAGTTGTATTACACTCTTTTTCAGAAATGTTGAAATGTTTGTAAAATTACTGAATAACAATTGCGATATAATTTCGACCATATTAAATATATCAGTTATTAAAAAAAAAAATTCTAAATAACATTTTTTTCAAAGTGGTAGAAGGTATATGTTTGTAAAATACCATGATACAATTTGATCGATCAAAAGCGAACAATAAATGTTATATAGATCTGAAGATCTGAAGCCCTAATTTCAAACATTACATATATTTTTAGGCCATTTATTTAGGCATAATACTAAAATATGCTTCACGTTACCTTATTTGTCATTTATAATTTTTGTACACACGATCAGTTTCGAAAATATCAAAATCTGGTGCGGTGCGTGCATCACACTACTTTCTCTTACAACTCTAGGCAAGTGAAAATAGTGATCTGTGATGGAAATAATTCCGGTAGTTCCAATTTTTTAATATGTTCTATAAACTGGTTCCCTCATGTAAAATCCAAGTTTTCGACTTTTCAGTGCCTGAGCCCGCGCCCCCATCCAATAGCCAAAATCTCAGAAAAATCGCTTTTCCCCGATGTATCTCCTTTCCAATACAAATTTCGGGTAAGTAGTTCCGATAAATTTTGTAGACTATAAAATTTTCTAGAAATCTGTGTTTACTATTATCTTCTATCTTCATAAAATACCGATATATGAAGTCTTGAACATGCATATAAGTCCATAAAAACCAGTAAAATACGCAACAAAGTTTGATCTTTTGTGAATGCCCCGTTTCCAGTACAGTTTTGAGAAAAATTAACTGACAAAAATTCACCAGAGCATAAAATTTCATATAACATGCGTATGTTCTTATTATGCCTATTGTGCTAAACCACCGAAGACAGGACGAAAATTTAATAGTGAGCCAAATTTTTTGTACATATAGGTCTTACACTAGTAAGAAGAGATGAAACGAAAGATCGTGGTCGGCTGCTGAAATCAGGGCATGTGATAAGCCAACGCATTTTCGTTTCCATCCTTCTGCCTTGATATGTTTACCTTTGCCTATCACTCTCTCACAAAATACTGACAATGTTCGTATATATATATATATATATATATATATATATATATATATATATATATATATATATATATATATATATATATATATATATATATATAGATAGATAGATAGAAAATACTTTTATTAATAATAATTACAGAATTTGATGTTATTTACAAAATTGTTCAAAGTATTATTACTGACATAGCTACGGCTGTCTGTCAGGAGCGCTTTTAATTTGAAAATGATTATATATCATTATTGTTTATTTATTTTTAAATATCTAAATACTTATTAAGTTAATAACTAATTTATTCACAAACAACCCAATAATAATAATAATAATATCTAATTACATCTTATATAATCCATTATTAATCATTAATTATGTCTTATATAATAATATCCTACAATAATATCTCAATTATATCTCAGATAATAATATATACTTATATCCAACCATTAGTATACCACTCATTATACTATTCAATAATATCCAATTAATGTCTGTTTTATCTATTTATAACATATATTATTAATCAATAATATCCAAATACTCATTAAGGTATTAATAATTAAAATTTTGAATAAGAAAGGAACGGTAGATATAGGCTTCCTTCAAGTAACTCACTAGAGCTGCCCAGTCTTCGCCATTTAGGTATTTGACCATATCAGTTTCAGTGACAGTAACTGCACCAAAATGTTTTTTCCTCATTCCCTCTAAGACTTTACAACGTCCTAAATAATGAAATACATCTTCATTTTCTCCAATATTACACATAGAACAAATGTAATTCTGTCCCTGAATGAATGGTCTGTAGTTCAAGTTGAGAAGTTCGCCTCTAATTTTAATTATGACACTTATATCAGATATAGGTAAATTTAAATTAATATAATCAACATCAAAAGATAATTGCTTGTAGATTTGGTGATATTGGCCGTTTAAAGCTCTTTCCCTATAACACGTGTCATAATAGATAATAAGGCTAGATTTCAATGCTTTCAAATCTTTCCCCAATTGTTCAGCAGAACTGAAAACTGGATTAAAGTTGCATTTGACCTTCTGGGACCAATTTATCCATTCCTTAAACCATAGTAGTTTCCTTTTGATCACTTCTTCTGCAACCAATTTTGTTAAACGACCTCCATCTAGATTTAGAGTCTTCAATATGTATTTAAATTGCAATTGAAACGTAAAAACATGAATTGGTGAAATTTTGGCCTCTAAATATATCATGTAATTTGGAGTAGTTTTTGGCAATTTAAATATTTTCTTAATGAAGGTCCTCTGGACACTTTCTATTTTATCAGTATATCGGTAGCCCCAAACTTGACTCCCATATGTAAGAATTGATCTAGTTACAGACTTAAAAATGTCATTTTTTGCTAAAAGAGGAATATGTTTATTTAGAAATAGATTATTCCAAACACTATTAAGACCAAGCAAAGCATGGCGAGCCGTTTTATTAAAGTGATCTGTGAGTGTCAAACTGGGAGACAATGTAATTCCTAAATACTTATATCGGTTGACCACCTTGACTGGTTGATTATTAAACTTCCAAGAATCACGTTCACTAAGTTTTCCTCCACCCTTCCTAAAAACCATGATATTTGACTTGGATAAATTCACTATCAAATTCCAATTTTTAACATAACATTCAAGCTCATTTATCATGTTTTGCAAAACCGAAGCATTTTCAGCAAGAAACACTATATCGTCTGCAAATAGTAGGAGTTTTATTCTGTATCCTCTAAGCCATATTCCTCCACTCAGGCAATCCTTAATATCATTTACAAATAAGGTAAATAATAAAGGGCTCAAGTTGCAACCTTGCTGAACTCCAGATATTGTTGGAAAAGTTGTTGATCGGCCACGTTTATCGCACACAGACAAGTTGGTGCCAGAATATAGGCTTGCAATAGCTCTGATAAATTTTGTTGAAACTCCCAATTGTGACAGTTTAAACAGGAGAGCATGCCTATCCACAGAATCAAAGGCAGATTTGAAATCTATAAAGAAGCAATAGACTTTCTTGAATCCTTCATGCCATTTCAATTGAATCAAATTGGTAAGGACAAAAATATTATCCATTGTAGAATAACCTTCCCTAAATCCAGCCTGCTCCTCGCATAACAGCTTTTTCTCTTGCACCCACGACTTTAGCCTTCCAGCTAGTAAACTCGTATAGACTTTTTTAATGGTATCCTGTAAGACTATTCCTCTATAGTTACTAGCCTGATTTGGATCACCTTTCTTAAACAATGGTAGTACAACAGCCTCGTTCATGCTATCGGGAATTGACCCTTTATCAAAATAATTATTAATCAGTTCTAGTAGCAATTCCAGGAGTGTTTTAGGAGCAAACTTGTAGAACTCATACATAATACCATCCAGACCAGGTGCTTTACCATTCTTAAATTTAACCAGTGTGCAAAGGAGGTCATTGATATTGAAAGGACAGTCAAGATTAACGTCTTCTTGTAATGGAGCAGCATAATGGATATGAGACAAAGTTTGACGCGGATTAAAAAGTTCACTAAAATGATTGACCCAGACATTCATTTCAATATTATCTCCGCATTTATAACCTCTCTTTTTAAATTTATTCACCAGAGTCCAAAATTCACTCGAATTTTTAGAATTTTTAATTGCATTGGCCGTATCCAAATAATAGCTCTTACACTTCTGTTCACACAGGTCAAAATATTTTCTCCTCTCCGTTATATATTTCTCCCGTACAATCTTTGCTCTAGTTTTCCTGAAAAGATTTAATAACTTAAATACTCTGGTTCTATTTTTAAAACAATGATGATCAAACCAAGGTTGAAACGATTGAAATGGCTTGCCACAACTCTGCATACACTTCGCACTATCTCTTATTATCTCTTTCAGGACCTGCAAATCTATATTTTCACAAGTTACAATTCTCTTTTCCAGATTATTCTTATAATCGATACATTTAGAACCGTTCCAAATTAGTTTTGTATTGTTGGGTACAAGCTCTTCTCTTCCTTCTTCTAGTTCTAATTGTATAATGACATCAATTGCCATATGATCTGACCAAATTACGTTTCTTACAGAGAAATCCTTAACCAACTTGATACTGCTAACAGATGCCAAAGCAAAGTCTATTACTGAGCTACCCCTAGGACCCAGATATGTAAATTCCCCTAACATGTCGCTTGGAGATCTCCCATTTAAAATCAAGAACCCATGATCATCACAAAAATCCAAAATTGATTTTCCTTCCGAATTTACTACATTATCTTTTGAACTTCTAGATTCTGAAAAACAACCCAGATCCAACGTATCTTCCTCAATAGCCTGACCATCACCCAATCTACCATTCCAATCTCCCAACAATAGAAACTGTAAATTATTATTATTTACAAGAGCCTCAAGCAAGCAAAAATTTTCTTTCCATTTATTTGGTCCTAAGTAAATTGGTAATACATGTAAACAGTAATTTGAGCTTACCTTAATCTGAAGCAAATCAACACTATTAATAGTTATAAATTTACAAATACCTTTAGTTATTAATTCGTTCCGACAACAAATCAATATATCACCTATCGCCCTTCCAAATTTTGCCATTCTAGTGGCTGAAATCCATAATAGTTTATAATTTTGAAAATAATTTGAATAAACCAACTCATGGTTTTCTTCAATAAATGTTTCTAATAAACAAAATATATCATACTTATTTAAAAAATCAAGGAAAAACTTATCTTTAATTTTATTTTTAAGGCCACAAATGTTGTAACTTAAAATATTCAAATTTTTGAAACTTATATTAGAGTAACTGTTTTTTAATTTAGTTTGACAGACAGCCGTTACCTGCTATTTATTCTCATTTACGCCCGTGGGTGTTGAAGCATCTGTGTTAGAACTGGAATAGTCTTCTCCTCTTTCAGACTGTGTCTTCGATCTTGCATTTCTTGACTTTCTTTCCTTCACACACTTTTCCTTAGTGTCCCAATAATATGCTTTATCATCCATAATATATATATAATACCGAGTTCACATCCTGAAGAAAGTGGGTAGTTGTAGTTATCCAATGGGTACACCATGGTTCGAATATCTTCCCTAATAATATCTGCAGCAGCTTTTACAATCCGAAAACGTCCCTTCACCGGATTGGAGCTCCTGTCTTGATACCACTGATTAGATATTATTTTGTACCCAGTATTTTTGAAAAAAAATACTGGTGTTTTTTCCCCTTTTTAGCAAAAAGGATCTCGTCACCACAGTGGTTTTCAAGTCTTGCTCTGACAGTTTTTATGTCAGCCCGAAAATCTTCTATTTTATCCATTAACCGGTCTATTGAAAACTGACATTAATTCGTCTGAATTATTGGACAGATAACTATAAATGTCTCTCATTGCTTTATCAACACCTTCATTAGGAGATTGACCAGGTTTCTGTAAAGAAGGAGGTGAGTGTAATAACTTTTTTTAGCAAGACGCATCATATCTTGCACCTTGAGCCACCAAGTCAGAGCCTTCAGACACTTGAGAAATACCTTCAATCACTTGGTTAGACCACTCATCATCCCGTTTCCCAGCTGCATTGGTAATCGCCTGATCCACAGAGAGCTGCTCCACCTTATCTGAGAAAAATTAACTGACAAAAAAGCACCAGAGCATAAAATTTCATATAACATGTATATGTTCTTATTATGCCTATTGTGCTAAATCACCGAAAACAGGTCGAAAATTTAATAGTGGGCCAAATTTTTTGTAGATATAGGTACCTACACTAGTAAGTAGAGATGAAACGAAAGATCGTGAAACGAAAGCTTCAACCCAATAAACCTCCTTCCTCCTACTAACACGTGGTGTTCCTCTAGGGTCTTCACTCTCGTCAATCCTTTTCTCTGTCTATATTAACGACCTTCCCGATTTCATTCATCATTCACAATATCACTTATATGCTGATGACTTCCAAATTTACCAATCCTTCCATCCTACCGAGATGCTTGAGGCTATCCGAAAGGTACAAGAAGATATAGATTGTATAAACGCATGGGCAGTACGCAACGATTTGAGGCTGAATGTTAAAAAAACCCAGGCCATCCTTATCGGATCCAAGCATCTTCTCAATTCCCTTCCTTATTATCCTTTACTCTACCTCAACCGCCTACCTATCCATTTCCACACCACTGTCAGAAACCTGGGAATAATTTTTGATCAACACCTATCCTGGAACAATCACCTTTCCCAAATCACCCGAAAGTCCATTGCTATCCTTAAACAGTTCCTAAGATTTCGAGATTCTATACCTCCTAAAACCCGTCAGCTCCTTGTATCCTCCCTCATTTTTCCACACTTCGACTATGGCTGCCTCGTGTATGGTGGACTGTCTGGCGGGCTTGAGATGAGACTGAAGAGACTAATGAATTGCTTCATTAGATTCATCTTCGGAATCCCCAGGCGCTCCCACGTCTCCAGTTGGTATGCCGAGTTAAAGTGGCTTCAACCTGTTTTCCGACGGCAATACTTCCTAGGTATCTATCTTTTCCGAACCCTCAAAACCAAAAAGCCTCCTTATACTCTTGATCTGTTCACCCCGTGTTCCTCTATACACTCCTTAAACACCAGATCCCAACCTATAAACTTGTATATACCCTTTCATTGAACTGCCCCTTTCAAAAGATTCTATACCGTTCGAGCTACTTCATTTTGGAATTCCTTACCCAATTCCATTCGTAAATCCTCATCCTTAACCTCCTTCAAGCATCAATTATTTCTCCACCTCCTTAACTATCAATCTTCCGCATTTATGTAAGTACTATAGTTATATATATATATATTCATTCTATGTTTATATCTTATATTTACTGTTTATAGTTTTATGTTTATTATTATTATTATTATGTCTATTGTTTGTTAGTTATTGTGTATCGTTAGTAGACAGGTATACATTTATATTTAATTACGATTTAAATGCCTGTAATTATTAAAATTTCCTTTATTTTATTTTACTTCTGTGGTTCTGGCTAGTTTTTTCAAGATGGCGGCGCGAGCTCAGGTCTGGAAGGTCGAAAACTCGGATTTTACATGAGGGGACCAGTTCATAGAACATAATAAAAAATTGGAATTACCGGAGTTATTACGATCGCAAATCTCTTAGCTCTCAGAGCTAATTGCACTGGGCTACTCTATAATAATAATCTTTTAAACATAATTTTAAATAGTTCACATAAACACTACTTGAAATTAACTCAGCAGCATTCACTTATTTATGTCTTCTCTTACAAAAGTACAACAGAATAGGTTTTTAAACAATTATTATACAATAATTCTGTTACACTATATATATAGGTTTGTCAAGCTGAAAATATATTTTAAAATTTCGGTTTAATTTCCATGGAAGCTCCATTCAGTTAATATGGAAACATTTTTTTTTGCATTATATAATATTATAGTAGAAAGTAGTATTTCTATTTTTACATTCTTACATTACATTCATACAGACCGCATTGTTGACAACAGGTTGGCGGCTTGGTGGGAGGACATTCGATCGTATCCGTCTCCTTTCGGACGCGCTCGGCTTACCATCTTGGGCCTTGTAGTTCTTATAAGATAAGCTGTATCTTTGCTAATACTGATCAGATTTCGATGATTTCTGTTATGTTTTTTTAGATAATCACATTACCTTGCATATGATTGTAGACATAATTTACCATACAATGAATTTTTGAGTTATGCAAAAATAAAATTTTCTTTTCCCTATAACTTTTCCCTTCTGTTTTCCCGTTGCTGTACTAAGGATATGAAAAATTAAAGAGCTTTAAAGAGAAGATATTAGGCAAATTTCCTCTAAATCCTGTAAGCCGTTTATGAGAAAATTGTAAAAAAGTGTAAAATCTATGATATAATTGACATTTCCGCTTAGTCCAATACGCTCTATCTTTGGTAACACTGGCCCGATTTCGTGTATTCTTTTTTTATCTGTTAGATAATTTAATTATTTTTCAAATGATCATTTGCATAATTTACCATCAAATGTATATTTTCGAGTTAAACGCAAATAAAATATTCACCATAACTTCTTTTCCTTGCTTTTCCTCGGTGATGAATTATATATTAAGAAAAGTTAAAGGGCTTTAGGAAGAATAATTTAGGTGAGTTTCATCAAAATCGTTAAAGCCGTTTTCGAAAAAATTATAAAGAAGTGTAAAATCGATTATATAAAGATGCACTTCCGATTAGTCGATTTGGAGAAAAAAGTTGCTTTAACATCACATGTATACATAAGTGCTTAAATACGTAATTTCAGCATCGTACAATTTTTCGTTTTTGAGCTAGGCTGTTCATATAAGCACAGAAACAGAGCACACACAGAGCATTTTGCGAGACTTGGTTGTTTGGATTCGGGGGACCTTGAAACGTGTATTAATTTGTTGAATACTCGAATTCGAAAATTTTCAAGATCTCAATACTTAATATATATTTCATATATAGGTAAGGGAAAGTAAACAACTAGTATATTGTGAACTTTAATTTTTTTTTTAAATAATAATAATTATTAAATCTTGTAAACGTAATAAATACCTAAGAAAGGCAATCATTTACGTATAAAGCTCATTAGAGAAGGATATTAGTTTATTTATTCCCGTTCGGATAGTCCTACACCTAATAAAATGTTCTATTTAAGATAATGTGCAGGAAGAATTAAGACAAAATTAATTTCAAAGGCCCTGAGACACCCTGTATATATTTTTTTCGCTTTCACTAATAAAGGTCATTACATGCTCGTAAATGAAAACAAAATTTTTTGTTTATCGTCTTTTAATCAAAAATCTTTTGGTGGAAAAATCATGTCGATATCATTTTTCAAACTCGAGATATTAAATAAAGCATTTTCAGGATGTAATATTTTTTATCTCAGCTCCTAGACCCCATTGGACGAAACGGTTGAATATGTGTCGATTTTTTTTTTCGATGTTGAATCATCCAAAAAATTTTGATCAAAATCGTCGACGAACACATCGTGCACTCCTCTTATTAGTGTAAAAAATAATGTTAGTACCAAAGTAATTAAAATAAAAAAGCTTTTTCTTAAGCTCATGTGTTTTGACTTGTGGCCCGATTATGTATTGCAGCATTCTGATTTCTAAATCAGATGTATTTGTACAGCATTGGGACATACGGCCTCTTTGGGCAAAGTTAATATAAGGGATAAAATTATTATTATTATGAAGGTCTTACTGCAAGAAAATAATGTAAAACTTTTTATCAGTTTTTGATAATGAGCAGGACATAGGCTGAAATGTCAAACGAATATATTTTTATTTTCAACAGATTATTGATTAATATCTGGAGACTTTCGGGTAAAATATTTTATCTTAATCCTTTGTATCTATGCTGGTAAAAAGTTTTAATGTTATTTATTCTATTTCTGTTTTAATGTTTTATTAATTTATGTATATTATAAATATGCCGGTATTTTTAACCATTGCTCACAAGTGGTAGATTGTAATATTTTCAATAAAATGTTAAATCCAAATCCAAAATTTGATTTTACGCCAAAAATTAAATTAAAGCTACTTTTAGTAGCTATAAGTTTTTTAAAAATACTTTTTAAATTAGCGTTTTTTGATATAGCGTAATTAATTAAATACGCTAATATTTTTTAACGCTTGGACTTTTCAGGGCGTATTAAGGGTAGAGTAACAAACATGATAGGAACAACAGACCTTTATTGTTTTGAATGTTCGAGTAAAAGGCTAATGTCACTAGACTTTAAAGGTGCGTACACACCAAGCGAATCTCGGCCAAGACGGCCAATCGGTTCTGTAATATTTAACAAAATATAATTTCTAATTCGTTAATTTTCATCTCTTTTATCTATCTATATGTCACAAGTATGAAAATTATTTATACATTGTAACATAACAAACTATTTATTGTAACATTGTAATTTATGCTATGTAAATTGTAAGAATAAAAAAATAATAAAGAAAATATCAAGAATTTTTTTATAAATTATTTGGAAAAAAAAAGAAAACATTTTTTTTATTTATAATGTAAACCAGGAGACCTAGTTAGGCTAATTTAATAGTATTTTTTAAACGGGCTAGACGAAAATCATTCCAAATACAAATAATAATACTGATTTTGAGCAATTTACTTGAACCTAATACCTAACAACTTGAACAAAACATTTATAGTTTAAAACTGATTGAAAAAAACTGATATTTAGATAGTGAACAGAGCATGATTGAGTGTAGATTGTCCATTCACTTTGTGGCCATAAATTGTCCATTGCCCATAGATTGTCCATAAATAAATTTGTGGCCAAGTATGATTATTTTTCCTATCATTCCATTTGGTAACCTTTTAAAATAACGAAAATTACAGTAAATTGTAACTTCAATAAATTTTGACAATTTATTTCGAAAGTGCTACTTAGAAAATGATCATTTCAAATAATTTATTTAAATTAATATGAGTGAATTATAAATTCTTACAATAGTAAATCAAAATTATTTTTGATATCACTATTTACGTCAGGCAAAATATTTTTTTTTTTTTTCAGAAGAGTTTCAATTTAATTTTTATTTTTATTTTCGTGAAAAAAAAAACTTTATCGAAATTTTTATATTTGAAAACTTATTCCAAACATTTTTTATTTCATTTTATTTTTCAAATTTTATTTGTCAAACCTCATAGTACAAATATTTATAACAACTATTTTCCCAAAAAAATTGTATTCAAGTTTAAATAAAAAAAATTAATCACTTTATAACAATGGTTTAAAATTTCACTTCAATACAATAGTTTGTACAAGATTTAAAAAAAAAAAAAGATCAAAAATATTTGAGACTTATTGTCAAAGTAAGTTTTTGTAAATTATACATTAGTGTCAAGTTAAACAAAAACAAACTAGGGAACGTACAAGAAAAAATATATACGTATATACACTCACAATCTGTCAAGTCAATTTAATTCAATTAACAGCATTTCCTGTAAATGAAATGTAGATGTGTTTCGAATAAAATATTTTTAATGAACGTATATGTATATATATATATATATATATATATATATATATATATATATATATATATATATATATATATGTATATATATATATATATATATATATATGTATATATATATATATATATATATATATATATATATATATATATATATATATATATATGTATATATATATATATATATATATATATATATATATATATATATATATATATATATATATATATATATATATATATATATAATGTGTTTGTGTATATATACGTATATAGATAGAATAAAGTATGCTTGGTAGAATTTTATTCCTTAATCAAAATTTAATTATTATTAAAACGATTTTTGAAGATAAAAAAAAGTCCATAATAATCATGGATTGTATTATGGATATATCAATTATAATTTAATACTTATTTTGTGAATATGATAATTATATTCACATACTAAGTATTAAATTTTACAACTAATCAAAAACCAGCTTCTTGTAATTTTTTACGAATAATAAATTTCTAAGCCCAATTTTAAGAACTTCAGACATGCCAACATTCAGAACCATTAATACAGTATTATAATTTTAATATCTGTCAAATAAAGTTGAAATTATCCCCACTTTTGAGGTATGCTCATTTGATTAGATCAGCAAATAACAGATTCTTATAAATAGTTACAAAGTCATTGATATACTTCAAGAATTAGAAACCAATCAATGCAAACACTTTTCTTTCGGTTTAAAAAATTAAAATTAAACTAAAATTTTCTTAATGAACAATTTTTATTTAAACGTAAAAATAACGTATCAATACATGATACGAAAAATGGTAGTAGTTCGACGGGATTTCAGAGCCAACTGTGATGAACCGGTGTGGATGGGAGGAGGCCTTGGCCCAGTGTGTATGCGCCTTAATTTTAATGTCTGTAGAGGGTCAATCCCTTTGAAATCACCCAGTTAGAATTAATTTTGCTGTTCGACGTTTTTAATTTAAATTATTTTTTAACCAGTTATTCCCTATCATTAGTTCAATTTAAAACCATTAGTAAAATATTTTTCAGGCTATTCACTCATACTTTTCCTTTTGCAGCCATTTTAAATTAGCTTCGCAGCTGAAATCAAGCTTTGGGAAAATGTCTCTTACTGTTGTAACTTTGTAGATATCAAAACAAAAAACTGAAATTATTATAAGTATATGGTCTACATTTTTTGTACTCACAACACATCACCTACGTAGTGAGGAAAGTGCTTAAAAAAATTCGCAAAAATTTAACTAAAACGTGATATTTAGCGCTGTAAAAGTGTACTGATGAAAAGATTTTTTTTTCGTGCATAGTTTTGTCATTGTACAACTTGTGGCATTGTACATAGTCCTTTTTTTAATTTGAATTTTCCAAAATGATCAAAGGTCATTTTTAACACCTAAAGTTGAATTTGTCTACAGGGATTGAAAAAATATGAAACTAATGAAGTTTATACCTCTACATGGTAGAAAGACTTTTGGCTATTTTTGAAAATTACTTTTGGCCTTGTTAGAAAATTCTTATAAAAAAAAAAAAAGGCCAAATTTTTCAAGATTGAAATATCTACAGCAAGTAGTAAATTTTACAACTAATCAAAAACCAGCTTCTTGGATTTTCACGAAAAAAAAAATAAAATGTGAGTTCTTTTCCATTGTATACTTAAAATAAAATGTGAGTTTATTTATTTAATGTAATTTTATTTATTTTATTAAAATGTGAGTTTATTAATTTACAATAAAATGTAAGTTCTTTTCCATAGTACACTTTTACAGCGCTAAAAGTCATGTTTTATGCCATTTTTTGCAGTTATTTTAAAGCACTCTCCTCACTACTTAGGTGAGTACTGTATAGTACTGAGGTATTGTTGTGAGTACAAATAATATAGAGCATATCTTCCAAGATCATAAAAATCAAAAATGTCGAGCACGGGGTCTAGGTTATTCCAAATGGATTGACCTTTAAACGGTAAAACAACTTACTTATCTTCGTTCTTGTCTACCTCTTTCAGCATTACATCAATTTCCTTATCATCTCTTTCCAGATCTCTCAGCATGCTCTCATAGGTTAGTAATTTAATTTCTTCTGCTTGATTACGATCTTCTGGAAATTCATAGGTCAGTACTTCTTCAAGATCTCTTTGAAACTGTGCGATTTTTTGTTCTTTCTCCCATTCTTCAAACTGACAAGTAAAATTTATAGTAATAAGTTCCTTTTCTAAAGTATAGAAAATTATTTTTTAAATTGTTTCTTACCGTGTTTGTATGTAGTTCCAACTAATCTGTAGATAAAATGCTTTACGAAAAAAAATTACTTCGTTCTAAAGAAACATACACTTTTTTGTACCGTATTTTCAAAATAACAAACGCATCCAACATGCTATAAACCGCATGATTACACCTTGTGAAGAAACTAGCAGTTTATAGTAAGACTGGATAGAAATGCAAGCTATTAAGGCCATTTATTTTTAAGACTCCTACGTGGAAATTAAAACATGGGTATTTTTATCTGGAAAAAATATGAGGGGTGAAATAGGAGGATTTGGCAATTTGGATAAATATTCATAGATCCTTACCGTAAGTTCAGACAAATTTTATAACAGTCAATAAAGAATTTTGGGTATTTATTAAAAAAAAAAAAAAAAAAATAGAAATATTTGCACTGGAAATGAAATATCAATGAACAGTAATTCAACTCCGAAACTGAATTAGAAAGAAAACTATCAGAGAAGAATCAAAGATTCTATCAAAGAAACAGACATCATGTCAAAGAAACATGGAAAAGCGATATCTAAAAAAGATGGTACTGACAGGACAACTTGTTTCAGATCAAAGGCTTTGCTGCAATGGCTTTATTTCCAGATTGTACTAAGCAGAAGGCAAAAATATGCAAGAGAGTTGAAGATACTAGCAGGAGGAAGAGAGAAAGCAAGTTCCTGGATTAGCTAAACAAGCAGAAACTGAAATTGAAATCCCTTGAGTGCCAGAGTCTATTTGATGAATCAGATTCATCAAATGTATTCATTGAATCTATCCCCTGTGGCCACCAGCGAATTTTCGATATTTTAATACAAATAATTACATTTTTATATTCTAATTACATAATAAAACACCATTAAAATAATTTAAAAATTCTTTTCAACATTTTTTTCGATCGGAACAGTTGCGGCCTTGGCAACGGAGCATCCTCCTTGGCCAAATTTTCCTCTGTGGTTGAGGCCGCAACTGTTGTGATCAACAAAAAATTGTCCTAAAAATTATTGTTTTTCAGTACTTCTTAAATTATTTGAACTCAGTGTATCACTTTATTTATGTAAAACTGAAGTTAACTAACTATATTTAACTTTTGAAGTTAAATTAGAAGAAATTTAATTTGAATAATTTAAAATTTTATTTTTAAAAAATAAATGTATTAAAATTTGTACATATATTGCAACGTTCTAAAAATAATATTAGCTTTGAAGAGGATAGTGGTACTTCAAAAAGTCCTTATTTCAATTATTATAATTAATAATTTAATAATTATTATAATTAATAGTCTTTATCAAATTATTAAAATCATCAAAAAGAAGATGTGAATCTACTAATAGCTATTAAAGG
The DNA here is from genome assembly GCA_948150685.1 of Rhaphigaster nebulosa. NCBI lineage: Eukaryota > Metazoa > Arthropoda > Insecta > Hemiptera > Pentatomidae > Rhaphigaster > Rhaphigaster nebulosa. Next base: position 149,766,708 of record OX411306.1, on the reverse strand, counting down.
CTCATAGGGCTATGGAAATAAAAAAATAAAGAAAAAAAAAGAAATTGTTATCGATTTATGTTTCTTTGTGGGAAAAAATAAATTAAATTAACAAAATAATACACGCCCTCGGCAAATATTTTTGTAGATAATGAAACTATTTATAAAACAAACAAATAACTCACTTGAATGAAAAAGAAATAATAGAGCATTATTATAGACTTACGTCTATTTGCTGCAAAGTTGAAGAAAAAATAATAAAACAACACTTGTTTTAGACTTCTAAAAAGAATTTCCACAGCTCGTGCTAAAATGCAAGTGACTATAATGAGGCGGGAATTTTCAAGACCGAATAGCTAGAATGCCGAAGACCCTTCGATGTTAGGGTTAGGGAAGAGGAAGGAAATGTTGAATCATGTAATATCTATAGAATTAATGAGAAAATGGAGAAAAATTAAACTAAACTAATTGAACATAAATTAATTTTTAATAAAAGTTAACTCGTTCAACACCTGGTGAAAAAATTAAACTAAATACCGGGCTAGGCACTTATGCACAACAATACAAATTGTTGGCAGTTTTTGCTATTTGTCTTGTTTTAATCGCTGTAAATATCGTAAGGAAAACAAATAAAATAGAGAAGTAAAATCTTACCTAAAATTTTACTGATGTAAAATACCAAGTGGTGTCCACAGGTATTCCAACAACGGTATTAAAAAAAAAATAAACATAAAATAAAAAAATTTCCATAAATCGTATATTGCAAATTTTCTCAAATAAACAACGGGAATTCATTACAGCAAAAGAAAAGAAGTTTTCGTCAAAGAAAACATGTAATGCAATTTCATAAATATATCTTTGTTTTTATGAGCATGGAATACAAAAAAAAACATGGGGTTCGGGTGGACCTAAAGGGGGTAACATTTTTTCGAATTTTTCAGGTCATCTTTTGAATTCAAAGAATAAATTTTATTTAACCGTTCCCTGAATCTCAAGAGAAAAGGACAAAAAGTGATGGTGGGGTAAGATTTTATCAAAAAAGTGATGGTCACAACAGTTGTGACCTCGGCACTGAAGAGATTAAGAAGAAGCTTTCTATATTTTATTTTCAGGAATCCAATAAGATGAATTTATAACGAATTTCTTTAGAAACAATCGATTGTAGTTAAGACTTAGTAGCCATTCGAATAGCAGTTTGATGCAGTCCATGAGCTACCTCTTAAGAACCCAAACGTTTGACCTCTATAAATTATTGGTCCCAATAGGCAAAAAAAAATCCTGATCCCAAGTGGAAGCGTTTAACCATCATAGAATTTCGTAGAGTGATAAATTTGAAAACAATATCATTAGAGACAATGTTGATCAGAAAATATGTTTAGAATACATTTCCTAGCAGATAAAATAAAATTTTAAAACTTCAAGTCAAATATTACTTTGTGAGATGCTGATGCCAAAGTATTATTTTCGCACTATTGGTTCCGGCATTCATTACTTCGAAACTTCGAAAAAACCGATCGCTACGTAGAGAAGCAGATAGAAATTAGTTGGCATCCGCATGATGGTATAGAAGGATCAATCTAATTAGGGATTGATAAATTATTTGCCACTTCTATAAATTTGTTTTATTGAAAACTAGTTTCGAATATTATACATTCATCCTCAGTTCTGAAAACACACGAGGATTTAAGGGTCAGGGTTTTTCCAGTAATGCCGGTGAGTAACTGTTGGAGATATTTATTTGGTCATGTAAGCAAAAATCTGGATTGGATTTGAAGGATTTTATTATTTCAAGTGCTTCATATATATTCAATTTGAGGCTGTTTTGAACGTGATGTATTAATTTAACTCCTGAGTCTTTGATGAAATTATGATTATTTTCATTTAAATGAATTGATTACAATTGCAATTCATATGATTATTTTCATTTAAATGAATTGATTGCAATTGCAATTCATTTAAATGAAAATAATCATAAATTCATCAAAGACTCAGGAGTTAAATTAATACATCACGTTGAAAACAATCATAAATTAAATATATATGAAGCACTTGAAATAATAAAATCCTTCAAATCCAATCCAGATTTTTGCTTAAATGACCAAATAAATATCTCTAATAGTCCAATCTTAAATTTATTCCCATCTATAACAGAAGAAACAATTACTCACCGGCATTACTGGAAAAACCCTGACTCTTAAACCGTTTACCTAAAAACATCCCACCTACCTTTCGTTCATTGTCAGTACAATGCGAGAAGAAACCAGTACACACTTTTCTGTTTGATATAATCCATTTAAACCTTGGTGAGTACCAACATGTATTTGATTTCTTGTCTTAATTAAATTCATAATTGTTTTATAATACTGATTTATATTAATCTAATTTAATAGGTATAATAATACCAAACTATATTTTGAATTGCTTATTTTTGAAATATTTTTTAGTGTTTTTAGAACTGAGGATGAATGTACAACATTCGAAACTAGTTTTTGAATAAACCAAATTTATAGAAGTGACAAATAATTTATCAATCCCTAATTAGATAGAAATTACTTACTGCAATTACTTTTTTCCTATATGTTGCTTACACGTATGTAGAAGTACGTAGGGATATACTTAGGTGTATACGTAGATATATACATTTATTAAGAACAAATTATTTTCACCTGGGCTTAGCGTCCCCAGTGTCTCATCGCCTGTCAGTGTCTGCTTTTGCCAATTGGTTCCAATAATTAAAGAGAGTCACGTATAATTAGTTTGTTAATTTCGAGTTAGTTCTGGGACTGATAGTAGAACTATCGTGTTGATGCAACTATGTATGCCTAACGATGCTCTCCCCCTTCTTTATTGTGTTAGCAAAAACTAGTATCTCTTTTTTCAATTTTGGTGTTGTTTCAATCAATCGATTTGTTCGCGTATAAAATATAAATAAATAGTTCAGAAAAAAATACCTCTTCAGGTGCCAATAATTCCTCTTCTTCTTCTTCTTCTTCTTCTTCCATTTCTTCTGACTCAACAAATGTTTGCTCAAATGCATCCTCTTCTTGCTCAACTTTAGTGTCCATGATCTGTTCAAAACTGGCTTCTGTAATTTCCTCAATAAATGACTCTTCTTTCTCGTGAAATGCTGGCACATCCTTGTCCCAGGCTGACTCATCAGAAAGTTCACTTTGCTCCGAAAGTATTTCGATAGTCCCAGATTTGCTTTTTTGGGTCTCTTCTTCTTCGCCTGATTCAAATAAATTTACTGGCGAAGATGGCAATTCTAAATGGGAGAATTCGTGAAGCAAGTGCTTGTGCTCAGCTAGGTCGATACTCGTGTCTGTAGAACTATAAGAGTAGTAATCATCGGAGGATTGTTCTTGTTCCCCGCTTTGTTCCTCAATCTCTTCGTTACATTCCTCTTCATCCGTTTCCTGTTCGTTTAATGATTCTGTTTCCGGTAAATCATCCATAGTTTCACCTAAAAATCAATCTGCATAAACTTAATACATAGTCCCATAAAAAAGGTAATCAAAGAGACTAATTAGGTCAGACATAATTGACTGGATGGTGCTATTGCTTGGGCAATAAATAATCAGTTTATCATTCAGTAATATTTTAAACTATGCAAGACGAAGTTTCGACTCAAAACATGCGGTTCATCTTCAGAGCTAAAATTAAATCAGAGATACAAGAATAATACATATAATAAAGTTAATAAATCAGGAGAACAGCTGGAATCAAGTTATCAAAAAGTTTAAAAATATTCTTTGAAAATTGGATTGAGATTTTGGGCCGGAGGGGGGGATTTTGGAGGGCTCTTTGAGGCTTTTTCTTCAAAGTTGCGGTACTCTTTCTAGACCGGAAGCATCAGCCTTTTATGGAAAGTTGGAAACTTGGAAAAATTGTTATTTATAGAACTTCAACCGTTTCAGGTTCAAGGCAATTTCAAAAATCGAAGTTGACAAATACCTCTAAAATTGAACCACCTGACATTTTCAAAAAATATAAGACCAACAGTAAACCATGGACGAAAAAGTCTGCAGGTTTGTGAAAAGTTACTTAATACAAAAAAATGCAATATTTACAAAATGGAAACTCGTTTTAGAAATGAACAAGATATTTCATCAATTTGTCTAATATTAAATCTTATGAAAGCTATCCGGTAAAATTCGAATTACACAGCTTTTTTAAACTATCCGAAAGGAGTTATTTTCTGCCCAGAAATAAATGACTGTTCAGAACTGGAATTAATAGACGAATTACGAAACGAGGGAGTTACCGAAGTCAAAAGAATATTTCTTACAGCAGGTGAACACAAAGTGTCTACATCGACATTGATATTAACATTTGAACGTCCACAACTACCGGGTAAGGAAAAAGAGTTTTAGACAATAAAAGTAACTTACCGGGTAACTTACCATACATGATTGAACATAAAAAGGTGGAATCTAAAATACAGACTATCTTAAACTCTCGAGAAACCTATTCTCAAATAGTCACTTCCTCAAATAGTTCTCCACTAAACTAGCAAATCGAAAAATTACCAGCTATTATAGAAACGCTCATCAATAAAATAAATGCCCTAGAAAATAATTTCTGTCCGAACCCTAGAACACTATATATCACGGTCACTGAAAACTATCCTGAAAATTCAACAAGATGCTCCATATCGAAAGTTACACGTATTTTAACCCACTCACCAAACGGAACTTCAAACACAAATGTTCAGCTACAACACAACAATAACACTCCATCTATCTAAAAAAAAATGATAGTACAATCCTTCTATTCAATTATCTAAACCATAAAATGTTACCTAGACATACTAGATGATGTTTGCTGCTTCCGAAACGAATAAAACCGTATATACTTCTTCCATAACAAACTCTATCACGAACCAAATTCTCAAGACTGAACACGTAGCTTCCACTGCTCAACAATAACTTAAGAGAGGGGGAGAAATCCTCAAAATTAATCAAGTAACATAAATAAAATAAAAAATCGTTTCAAACAAATTATTACAATGATAAATCTACAATGGAATACCATGATTTAGAATCTTTAGAAAATTACTGTAATTACTGCAACTGCAGTTCATATGATTATTTTCATTTAAATGAATTGATTGCAATTGCAATTCATTTAAATGAAAATAATCATAAATTCATCAAAGACTCAGGAGTTAAAGTAATACATCACGTTGAAAACAGCCTCAAATTAAATATACATGAAGCACTTGAAATAATAAAATCCTTCAAATCCAATCCAGATTTTTGCTTAAATGACCAAATAAATATCTCCAACAGTCCAATCTTAAATTTATTCAGATCTATAACAGAAAAAACAATTACTCACCGACATTACTGGAAAAACCCTGATCCTTAAACCTTTTACCTAAAAACATCCCACCTACCTTTCGTTCATTGTCAGTACAATGCGAGAAGAAACCAGTACACACTTTTCTGTTTGATATAATCCATTTAAACCTTGGTGAGTACCAACAAGTATTTGATTTCTTGTCTTAATTATATTCATAATTCATAAATGTTTTATAATACTGATTTATATAATTTAATATGTATAATAATACCAACTATATTTTGAATTGCTTATTTTTTGAATTTTTTGTGTGTTTTTAGAACTGAGGATGAATGTATAACATTCGAAACTAGTTTTCAATAAAACAAATTTATAGAAGTGGCAAATAATTTATCAACCCTAATTTTGCTAGTTCTGGAACGAAAAAATATTAGAGCCCGTTCTTAAAATAGCCATAGGTGCTTTCCGCTCTATCCCGATAATAAGTCTACAAGTGGAAGCCAGGGATTTAAGAAGAAAGATACTTTCGTTTTTACTTTACAAAGGTATTTTTTGTCCACTACACCCTCTCAATCGCAGATTTTGTGCAAATTTTCCGGCTTCAAACAGCAGAAAATATCGGCCATCGTTCCCTGAAAGATGTAAATCATACATCACTTGAAACTAACATTCCATTCCATTCCAGAACCACATAACGTAGAAATAGAGGCAAAGCTAACTACTTCCTATTTCTGAAGTGCATAAGATAAAAAAAAAAACTATTCCCCAATCATAGCACTAACAGACTTCAAAATCATTCATCAAGAATGGAAATTTATTCACACCGATGGGTCTAAGAACAAAGTGGAGTGGGCGCTCTTGTGGTTACTGTTCTCGGTAGAGCTGGTAATCGAGACCTTACTAAAACTTAAAACGTTGGAGAGGGCTGATTGTTCGGCCCATTCTTTATGGTTACCAATCCATGTCGTTATCAGAGGTAATGAGATGGCATGTAGTATGGCTAAGAAAGCTATTTAAGAGGGTCAGTTGATCATCACTGCCCAACCGAAAGAAGTTATCTCTCTGATTAAAGAAAAAAAGACGTGGGAAGCATGGCAAGCGATTTGGATTACTACAAGAGATAATAAGTTAAGGGTTGTGAAATCGTACGTTCACCGAAACAGTCCAGATATGTTGTCCAGAAAAGAAGAAGTGCTGACCCGGTTGAGGATTGGACATAAAAGATTCACCCACGAGTACTTGATGAGAAAAGGATTACAATCGTCACATGTGGAGTACCACTGACAGTCGTTCATATCCTCACCGAGTTTTATGCCTTCGAATTTCATAGAGAACATCTCTCGAAAAGCAATTTGCTTTCGTTAATTTTGGTCTAATTAAGATTTTTTTTTTTTTTTTACGAATTTGGCATTCTAGACAATTGAATCGGTCATTTGAAAAAGGGCACATGTCCACAAAAGTAAATCGTGGACATGTGTCCTTTTCCAAATGACCGATTCAATTTAATTGCCTTTCAATTGAGCAGTTGCAATGTTTTAGGAGATAGATGGAGACCATGGGATAAAACGGGCAAACATTTAAAAGCAAACAGTGAAAAATTGAGTTATCCGTGAATAAAAAGTAGATCTGGTCAAATATTCAATAAACCGGCTCTGTACCTGTTAAAAATAGTTCTAAAACTAGCTACAAGAGCTAAAAAGATCAGTACATCTCCAAACTTTCCACCGAGACCCCTTACGAATAGATTAATTTCCACATTCTACCTCACAATTTCGAATTGCGCTCACTTAAAAACAGAACAACCAAATAAAAACAAATCTCGAGAATCGAAATTGTAGGTATTTACTCTTCTTTTATAATACAAATAATTGAATTTATTCGAATAATACATGTTTTTCAAGGTATGAGCAAAAGAAAACTAAAAAAATAGGTTTTTGCTCTATTTTTGTATTCTTTTAGGAAAAATGTAAGGTAACAAAGTTGAAATTCTTAATTATAAACTAACAAAATTAAATTATAAATTTACAATTTAAAATTATAAACTTACAAAATTTAAATGAACAAATTTTCAGAACTTTTCCAAAATTTTCCTCTGAGATCCCTTTCTGCTCTTAACTGGGGTCCAGATGTTTTTCGATTTTCAGTTTTGATTTTCCTGTCAAACCGAATCCAACTTTTGAGATACTCATTTTACGCAAAAGTTAATGTTCTTTAATTTATAATGGAATCCAATTTATGCTAGAATGCGCCGTTTTAATATTATAGGTCAAAAGCTGAAAAAAGTCTGAAAATATGGGGGGTTTCCCGTCACCCTTTCCGTCTTGGCTCACCACTTAGAACGGGACAAACTTAGGTTACGTCTGACGTCTAATAAACAGATTAAAACCATTTCCAATTTTCCAAAAAATACTTCCAACCAGGGTCTCAGAAAGTTTTTGATTAACTGGCCTACACACCGAAAATGCGTTTTTGGACTCTGTGGACACCGCTAACAGTTCCATATCGAAAATTTCACCCGATTACTATACATTCCTTATCTTGTAGCGGTAGGAAACTCAAATAGAAATTGATTTTACAATATTATCAAAAATAAGAATTAGTAAAGGAAATTATCAGTACGATAATTAAATAAGTATATGAAAAACATTATTGAATTTTTGAATATTATTATCATTCGACATTGATGTTCTTCATAGACTTATTTAATTATCTAATTGTTTTATTTGTTTGTTTCCTTCATTAATTCTAATTTTCATACTATTGTAAAAGCAATTCATATTTTGTTTTATATAATTGTTTTTTTTCTCTGACTTACTTTATTAATATATCAGTTACTTTAATTCACATTGCTTCTTTCTTTAAAATAATTTTTACCTTTATTACTATTTTATCTCTATTGTTTTTTTTTATTATTTATCAACTTTTTTATCATCTCTGTCATTATTTATAAACTCTGCTGTTCATATCTATATTTTTCATATCTTTATCAGTTACTGCATCCATATCGCTTCTGTGTATTTATTTATTTTTAGCCCTGAGGATAACCCACAGGTTTTGGGTCGACTTGCATAATTAAAAAAAAAATTAACATACTGATTTACTACTTCTTTGTTACCAAAGAAACCAATGAATTTCATTCATTAATGGGACGCTATTTTACATAATTATTTGCTATCTGTTTCATACTAAAAAAGAGCCTATTTTCTTTTAAGAAAAAATATTTTGTATATGGGGTATTAAAATGAATTGTAAAAAATCTCACCTGAAAATAATTAGAATTTAATATATATATACATACATACATACATATATATATATATATATATATATATATATATATATATATATATATATATATATATATATATATAAAATCTAACCTAAGTAAACTCTTGAGATTCGATGCTGATACTGCCAAGATACAATAATAAATTCATTGGTCTTTTTATGTTATAGATTAGATAAGTAAAGAGAATAATAAATCTGATTATATTTAAGCAGTGTTCATAAAAATAATAATTATAATGTCATAACAATTATATTACTTTTAATAAAAATAATTCAAAGGAGTAAGATGGGAAGATATGTAAGATAAGAGTATATGTTCCTAAATGCTATAACAGGTTTGTTAAAGAACAGTCCGCCAATGATAGATCCTTCAGGAATATTTGGACGAGACAATTTAAGTGCCTAAAAATAATGTATGTATTAACGAATAACGGCCAATGGCAATACAATCACGTCATTGCAAGTCTGGAATAGCCTAAATGTCCTCAAACAAGTTGAATAGTTCAATAATCTTGCTCCAAAGTAGGTGCGACGACATTGGGTTCAAAGGGAACGAGATTGCTGTTGAATAAACAAGGAATAGCTCAGAAATCATCGGCCCATAACCGTACTCATATATAATTAAATAGCTTAAGAAAAATGTATATTGAATCTTAGAGACTGAAAAAAAAGAGATAAACCTATCTTTTAATGCAAACTGTGTTTTACATCTTCTCCTCAGACTTGCCAAGTTTGTTGTGGAAGCCTAGGAGCGATGTTAAGTCAGCACTGAAATGATGTTATTCAACAATGTAGATTAGAAAGACCACATTTATAAATATTTCAGATGGTAAATTATCGACTATCTCACAAATTTCTCTAGGCACTCCTTCATTGTATCCGAAGATACACATAAATTATACGCGCGCACAATCCTGTCATATAGAACATCATACCTCTTATTTACTCGATTACTGTGCCAGACTGGTAGCCAGAGGCAGATAAACTAAACATCAAAATAAAAGTAATGAAACGAATTAATTTTGGCTGAATTGTGAAAAAAAAATAATATTTAGCGATTTTTATTAAATCAATCCCAAAGTTGAGCAATCGTAAAAAAAATCTTATAAGATTTAAAACACTAGAAATTACCCATTTTAGCGCTTTTGGACAAATTGATCAGATGAACAATTTAAACAAGACTGAAACTTTGAGTAGTAAAAATAGAAATGAAAATTTTGGAATAACAAGATCCTAATTGGCAAAATAAATATTTACAAACTGTACCCGTTTTTATCTTCGCTGTTTGCATCAACATTTAAATTGAATTCTTATCTTTAAACCATTGTTTTTATTTTGAAATTATGATGTTTTCTTTTTGTTCAAAGGTACTATTTTTTATTTCACTCCTCAAGTAAAAATTTTTCGTACTTCATTTTTTTGATTTTTGAACACAACTCGTGACGCTGTACGATGGTTGGAATAAAAACAGACACTGATAAGCCTGGATGTGTGCTAGACATAATAAACATAAACTTCTGTTAAGACCAACTGACTATTCCGACTTTTTCCAGCTAGGATTGATTTCTGGCCCATAGTATACCGGTGAGAATAGACCAGTCTCCCAAATAAAACATAAGATGGACGCCTATGACAATTTAACTGATTCATTATCTTATATCGTCATATAGTTCTACTTAACATCATTTTATTTTTTATACTTTCATTGTATATTCTACATTTTCATACATTGATTGATTGGGCTTATGTTTTTCTTGCAGAGCCAGCACATCAGGACAATAATCAAAGCCAGAGGAATCGCATATCCAAACGTTACTGGAAAGACTTTTGCAGTGTTCAGAGTGGACAGCCGCCATCATCTCATTTCTCTTGTATCAATGATTAGTAAGACCACTTGTGAATATATATATATTTTTATTTTATATTCTTATATATATATATATATATATATATATATATATATATATATATATTTATTTTAAATTATTACGTCTTCAAATAACTAAAAAAGAATTTTAGATAAAATGTTTATTATTAAAATTAAGTTTAAAAACTATTTTGTTTCTTTAATAAAAACATTGAAGTCGTTAGTTGAAGATTTTAAACTTGGATTTTCCGCTATGAATTCTTTCAGAAAATAAAATCATTAAAAAAAAAAAAATAAATCACTATTTATCATATTCTCTAAGTTCGTCACTGTCATTGATCTCATTTTATAATTAAATGAAGTTTTCAAAAAACCTAATGGAATAGGTAAAAAATTACGCAAAACGAGTATCATTCCAAAATGTTTAGTTCAAATTTTAAGCTAAATTCTATCTATTTAGCTGAAGCGTTTCAGTTGAATTTTAGTTCAGTAGGTATATTTCCGAAAAGTATTTTTTTCACAGATACAGTGGTTTGATCCAAGGCCAATAGCGTGGAAAACAAGTTACTCATTTACTAAGAGTAAACGTTTATTAGAAAAATAAAAAGGATTATCGTGTCCATTATTTAACCTCCTAAGGTTTTCCTTCCTCCTGTAAAATTTTATTTTTTGCTCCTACCCACTTTTCAGCGTAAAACGCCTCATTTTAGAGCACAGTCTATTAGTACCGGCATAAGATGGCTGATATGTGGACTTTATTTTCGCTTTTGTGGACAACAGAAGACATAGAAACATACATAGAACTGATAGGCGTTTCAATAGCAAAGCCTCGGCGCCCATTAAGTTTTTGTACAATGAATGATGCCGAAAGATGAAAGTGAAAACATTGAGGCCAAGCTTTGAAAAGAGTAATGAGGTTGCTGCCATATCAAGATGAGACATAAAAAGTTATGTATAAAAGAGAGAGAGGGTGAGAGAGAGAAACCCAAAAATCCTTGATCTAACGGGAGGCATGAAAAAGGACCTCCTATTAGCCTTTTGAAAGAAATAGCTTATAGAAAAGTTTTTCAGCTTTTATTTTCATTTGCTTCAATACCTATGAATATTTTATAAAATGGAAAAGAATCGCTGAGGATATAATCTTTATTGTAAAAAAAAAAATTGTTTCGTGTTACATACGAGCTTCCTCAACTACTTGTTGATCCATAGATAATTTATTTTGATATAATTTTTTTCTTTAAAAGCAAATAGATTTATTTTCTTGTTCCAACTAGGTTTCTAGTACAACCTCCTCAAACGGCTTCTGCGGACTGTTATGGTATTATATTAAACGCCCATTTGCGGATACCAAGGATATCTCTCGCGAACGCCACACCATCAGCTACCTCAGGTTTTCCTCTTTGACTAGTTCCGTTGATGGGTTCGGTTAGGTCTTTTTTTTGGTGTTTCTTCTGAAGGGTATTTCGTCTCGGGAATGTGTCGAGCCCCACCAAGTCGCGGTAGTTTCATTAGAAGGAAAATATTCGGCTTATACTTAAACAACTGGTCGCAGCAACCCAGAAAGATAGTAGTCCTCACACGACTCAGGAATGGACATTCATAAGCCACAAATGACCATTTAGTAACAAAAAGGAAATCCCCTAGATATAGCAATGTAACAATGTTTCACTATATCCTACGGTTTTAAACCATCTCTATTACGACCATTTACCATCGCTATTTTATTACGAAAAATTAAGGCAAAAGTAATGCGGAACGCCACAGCATAATGGTATCAACAATAACCGATAACAATAACAATAACCGATATAATGTATGATGTAATATCAATGCATCATTTAATTTAGTGGCAGTTAATTGGCAGTATTCTTTTATTTAGTTATTTTGTGTATTTCGTTTCTTCCAATTTAAGTTATCATTTTTTTTCCCATTTGTTTTCATAATTCCTTATTACCTTGTTAAATGGTGATGGAACTTTAAATCTTACTAACATAATTCTCTAAATGGTGTACACACATTAGCCCGTGCGATTGGTATGGAAGGGACGTAACCGAATCATAACAACTTTCTCAGGTATCTTCACTATTACGTTTATGATTTTCAGACGATATTGGTGAGATATAATTATATTTGCATTGGCATAGTTTGGACCAAGTTAAGGGAATTATTTGGACGTTAAACCCCAAATGAAAATATGAAAGGTAGTTATAGAATAGTTAAGGTAGAGGTATAAAGTATTTTGAAGAAAATATTTTTCAGAATTTTGTGCTCACGATGTGTGCCAGATAATAATTTTAGTCATCAAACTTTAAAATCGGTTGTACAGTTCACTAAAAAAATCGTCAGATACCCTAAACGGAATGCTTAAGCGCATTGAATACTTTTCTTTAACCTTTGTGCTCAAAATGTTTAAACACATTTAAGAGATCTTAGGGAATAATTAGACCCATCAAACTTGAAAATCGGTTGAGCCATTCTCTCAAAAAATCGTTAGTAATATTCACTTATACCCAGCAATAAAGTTGAAAACAATGGTTCTATTTGAGATTATTTTTTTCTCCGGAAATCTTTTATTTTATATTTTCTGTGGTCCTTCATAGTGGCATTCGTAGGGTATGAGAGTGGGGACAGTGAGCCCACAACCACCCCTCTGAAAGTCTCTGTTTATCCTGTACTCTTTGGTAAATACTAGAGCTAAGGGATCTTGAAGTAATGTACCAGGCTGCAGGTGTTGGCTATTTGATGTCGGTGCAGTTCATCAGAATGGTTAGTGCAACATTCCAAGAAATCCTTACTGATTGATTAAAGGTTCAAGGTAGTTTTATAAAAAGACATGGGCACTGATGACGTTTTTGTTTGAATGGCATTACGACTAAAACCTGTTTCCTGTTAGACATTTTCATTTGAATTTTCAAAAAAAGCAATGATTCTGCTAAAAAAAGTTTATAATAAATCTGTACCCTTAGTGGTTCATGGCATTCATCGTGTACAAATGGCTAAATCATAAAAAAAAGTGGTAGAAAGATATCGCTTTTTGAAATTACAAGATCTAAAGTCTGATTCTAATTAAAATTTGAAACGGCTGCCTTGAAAAGTTGTAATGTTCGACTTGAAAGTAGCTACAAAAATATAGTTTCAAAGTATTTTGGGTGAAAATTTTACATATGATGTAGCTATTGTATAAAAAATTCTATATTTACTAAAAAAATCTCGATATTCTACCGAATTTGATTAAGTAGTGTTGAAAAAATATGCGATGTTTTGAGATGATTTTAACAAACTTTTAAAAAACGTAAATATACGGATCGTATATCGAGGTGAAAAATGTAGTTAAAATTATATATCTGGCAGCACAGTTAATGTAGTGTAAATGGGTTTGATTAAAGGTTCAAGGTAGTTTTATAAAAAGACATGGGCACAATAAATGAATTTTATATATAAATTATGGATTTTGATGTTACTGGAACACTCAATATTTTTGGAGAATGGAAAGATATCTCGCTTTGTTTCTGTATGTGTATTTTTATTATAAATTCAGAAAAAAATAATTACAACTATTTTTAAAGGTATCTTTTTAGAAAGGTGTTTTAAAAGCAGTCGTTTCACCCTACAAGAATATATCTTAATGAGAGATGCATTTCACTTTCATATTAATTTAAATTATAATAATTTATTTTTTATTTATTTTTTTTTTTTTTGACGCAGGATATGGTCAAACAAAACAAGAAGAGTCCAATCACATTGTAGCTTTGAAAATTAAATCTTTTCCTAGGTCATGTTTTTACATGTTTCTTCACAAAGAACCATATTGAAACAAGAGTAACCCAGAGCTTAAGTCAATTACTCCCAAGGCTTGGAGCTTTTTTATCGCCGATGGGATTGGACAGAATTAAATGCACGTCGGAGGAAAAAAAATGGAAAAGGGCAGGGGTTTCAATTTAGCCAAACACTATCTCCTCGTAATCCATTGGCCTAGGCACATCCTTTTTACAAAACAGTTCAACATTCTTTTATTATTCAGTTACAGGAAACTTTTTCACTTTAGTTTGTTTTGTATGATTCCTATCGAATTTCCTAAATAAGAAATAAAAATATGAATAAGCTGACTTTCGTCCCCGCCACCACATCCTAGTCTTTAAGATAATATATAATACTTACTTTGTAAGTTTTTTTAATCCAATTTCTCCTTCTTTAAACACCTAAACATATGGAGTTCAAATATATATATATATATATATATATATATATATATATATATATATATATATATATATATATATATATATAGTCGATGATTTCAACCGATTTCAATCAATTTTTTTTTGGTGGTTCTACATCCAAAAATGTTGGACATGTGTGTCGGCGTTAGTTACAATGGACCATAGGAGCAGAGAAAAATAATAAAACACACTGAAACTGCTTAATTTTTTATTTCGAGTTTGGAAAATGATATCGACGTGGTTTTTCCACCAAACCATTTGTTTTTCATTAGATATTAAAGTAAAACACAAACTTAAAGAAAATATTGCTTTTTGATCAAATAAATTAAAAAAATATTCTGATTATGATATGAACTAGCGTTATAGATTTCTTTACACCAAAAATTATGACAGATTCTTTTTTTATGACAACACCTTTATGTTTGAAATATCCTCGAAAACAAAAAATATATTTCTTCAGAGTGCTAAAACCAAACCTGACGCCAGTTTTGAATAGAAAAATTCTGTTAATATGCTTCACTCTGTTGAGGAACAGGATTTTCATTGCATATTATTAAATAGAACCTTGAGATCGCTTTAAAATTTAATTATTTTATTTAAAAATTGGATAATTCTAAAATTCACTATTTCTGGATCACAAATAATGTTTTTATATTGCTTATAACTAGAACTTCTAAATAATGCAATAGCTGTTTATATTTATGGAACGAAGAAACTTCACTGTTTCCAACGAGTCCAAGAAAATCGAAATTGGATGAACTGAAGACGAGAAGAGCTACAAATCGAAACGTAATCATTGCTTACAAATTTTGAACCCCTTTGAAGCAGAAAAAAAAAATTTGTTTTAGACCATAATTTCAACATAAGGGTTTCTTGGTGTGATGAAAAAAATCTGCAATAATTTTTGGTGTACAAAAATCTATAAGGCAAGTTTATACCATAATCTAAACATTTTTTTGACCAAAAAGTAATTCTTTTTTTTAATTTTGTATTTTCGTTTAATATACAATGAAAAAAAAATGTTTTGGCGAAAAAACCAAACGTCGATAGTATTTTCCAAACTCGAGAAAAAAATAAAGCAGGTTCAGCGTGTTTTATTTTTCTCGGCTTCTAGGGTCCATTGGAACGAACCCCGACACACATGTCCAATATTTGTGGATGCAGAAAAAAATTTGGTTGAGATCGGTGACCCATTGATTGTGTCCTCCCCTAGTAAGTCCTATTAAAATCGTGCGAGTCGTCACTCGTCTTAGACAGCACTGCCTAACCCCCACCTCTACTCCACAATTCCTTACTTTCCCACCCTCTGAAATCTCCGAAAAACCTATTTACCAATAAGGAATCGTTATTTGGTCTATAAGAAGCAGGAAATTAAAACAGGTCCAAGATCGTAGAGCTTGATCCAGCTCATAAGATGGGCAATAGAAGATTAATCAATAGATCGCTGGACTTGAGGATTAAGGGAAACCAAAGGTGGTCTTCCTAAATATTTAGATTTCTTATGTTCAAATGACGATTTCTCAAGAGAAACTTAATATTTTCTCACGATTTTTATTGCGAATTGTTTATATTTTATTTAGCTGAATGTTACTGATTTTTAAAATTAAAAAAATCCTTAGAAAATAAATGGCTTAAGTGACAAATGACAAACTACTGGTAATTTCAAAATAATATTTATTGAATTCGTATTTTTGTACTAGTTATAGATTATTTCTGATTTCTCAATGAAAAATGTTCACTAGAAAGCGAACAGCGGAAGTTTAATTTTTGCAACCAAAAAAAAAAATAAATAAATAAATAACAGACCTTTCAAAAAATTAGAAAATTAATAAAATGATTTTCAATTTTCTACAAATTTTTCAGACCCTTTATTTCAGTCACATTGTGTCGAAAAAACATGAAAATGTACGCATTTTATTTTGTAAAAGTGTGCCTAAGTATTGAAAAAAGATACTTTTCAGGGGCGGTTTTTCTGTGATTAGGAACTAACCATTGGATTTAGAGCTTTCTAATGTCATATTAAGACTTGGTTGAGAAATTAGAATATAATAAAAAGATGTATTTAAAAAAATAATTTGGAGTTAGGGCCATTTAGCTTATCACGGCAGTATATTCGGGGTGGTATTGTTTTAATTCTTCAAAAAGAATCTTTTTTACAATATTATCGTTAATACCTTGCAGTAGTTTAGAAAAGGACGTATGATTTTTTATTTAATCGGGTAGTTCTGCCGAGATAAGATGTCGCCAATTGGTTGTTAACACATCGAACTATTTGGGTGATTTATATTATATTTATTAGTAAGTAAATGAAGTTGTCTCCGATACTTATGGTAATTTAATAATGTAAAAGCGGGGCATAGACATTAAATTTATATTAATATATATATATATATATATATATATATATATATATATATATATATATATATATATATATATATATATATATTAATTAAATAAAAAATCATACGTCCTTTTCTAAACTACTACAAGGTATTAACGATAATATTGTAAAAAAGATTCTTTTTGAAGAATTAAAACAATACCACCCCGAATATACTGCCGTGATAAGCTAAATGGCCCTAACTCCAAATTATTTTTTTAAATACATTCCCACCATTAACCAACTTGGGAGTCGCGCGTAATGACCAGAAAATTTACTAAAAACTGCATTTCAAATCTGGCAGTAAAACTAATTCATGTGCCATTTAAATAACTTCTATAGCTAAATTTAGTGCCTTCCTTCTCTAGTGCCTTCCCCTGACTGGATCGTTGGAGTGTCCGGATTGGAGCTGTGTCTCACCAACTGCACCTGGGTTGAGACATACGTGAGGAACCTATACCCTTGGGATGCCGGCACCGACAGTGGAGTAACTTATCTCGTAAGTATGACGATTTATTTATGTACTGTACAGGAAAAATAGACATATCTATATTCATAAAATTTTGGTCATAACTTCATCATGGTGGCAAGAATCGAAATCTACAGAGTTTGCTCAAATTTCAGTACAACCCCTCCTTTGGAGGGCCGGAAATATTCGCAAAATAACTTGCTCAAATTAAGTCAAGTAAGGTATCGTTTCTTATAGGTTTTTGTTTGTGAATCGAATGAGTGACTCCTATGGCAATACAGTCAACAATTTAGAAGTTATAACTGATTTTCGTTAAAAATCTAATAAAAACTATGTACAGGCTGTCCCGTAAGTCACGGGAAATATTTAAAGAGGTCATAGTAGACCTCAAAAACAGTAAAAACGTTCATTTGGGACCATCGTCCTATTTCGCATCGAAAATTGGAAATTTAAGAGTTGTGTTTTTATAAGTGTCACGATTTTTACCTTCCTATATGGTTACAGATCTACTGGAAACTTACAAAATAAGTAACTAATCTAAGAAATAAGACTTTACTAAGACTAAATTGGGACATATGAAGCAGAACTTTTAGTTTCAGCAAAGAACGTCCACACAAACAAAATATGAGCAGCACAATTCAAAATTCTTCGAAAAAATTTAATGTACCATGACTTATTTCAATTCTCACCATTAATAACGAAATCACACCCTGTTACCCGGTCGACGCTGGCTAAAAAGATAGTGAACCAGCTTCACCAATAATGCAAATTTTCAAATGGCTCATTATCAAGTAATTCGAAAAAAATAAAACATCGACAACAAATTTACAAGATGTGTTGCTGCGCAGTTGCCAATATTCTTAAATTATAAATAACTAGCCATTAGCAGCTAATTAAATAATAAATAAATAATAATTAATTAAATAAAAATCTAATTATAATTCAATGCCGTTATAATTTGGAAAATTTAATAATTTGAAAATGCATATTTCTTATTTATTTATGATCATTGGTATATTCGTACAATTGAAAAACAACAGACTTTGCAACCAATGAATAGCGTCTCTCAAGTTCTTCAGCAAAAAATTGTAGGGTTTGTTCTGCTGAAGAAGAGCGCCTCTCCGTGAATATCTTATATTTGACAATAAAAAAGTACCCCTCAACAAGCTCCTTGTAAACTTTCATCTTGCTTAAAAGTTGTAACCATATCTTATTCAAGTCTGTTCAAATGCCTTTTTATATTGCGTATATAAAATTGTATTTATTTATTAGACTGCTACAGGCAACCCACAGCAGAGATTATTCATTAATGCATAGTTTTTCGCTTCTCTTTGATAACACAGAGTTTAATTATTGTCCTGTTGAACTTTGACTCAAGGTTATATTGTAAATCATTTTGGATTTAATTAAGAAATTCAAAAGGTACGCGACGTAGGTATGATAGATTTTCATTGGTTATTCTGGGTTTGACAAAAAGAACTGATGGATCCATTTGCTTGAATCGTTTCTCCCACCATTGCCAGTACCAGTGAGTTAGTCAGTGAGATTATACGAGAACTGGAGGCCAAATTAAGGGTAACAATTATATGCTAAGATTAGTCATGGTTTCATCTTAATTTCCCTGATTAGAAATTGTGATGTATATACAAATGTTAGCGAGGCTAAATCTTTATTCGAGAGTCTCACAACGATTATTATTTAACGACAACGACACTATGTTTTTAAACCTGATATACACTGAATCATAAAAATAGTTCAAATAATAGTATTTTTCATTTTTAAATTGAGGCTGAAAAAGTTTACTTTTATAGAGTTTGAGGTTTAAACGGTATTGTTCTCATCCACACTCTGTATAGTTTAGTTGTTATTTTCCTATGTTTTTTTACCTAAAATCAGTAATAACTTCTAAACTATTGACTGTATCGTCGTGAAAGTGGTCTAGTTCCATTAGGAAACAAAAAAACTATAAGAAATGATACCTTACGATTTAAGTTGTGCAAATTATGCTGCGAATATCCCGCCCACCATTTCGACATCGACAAAGGAGGTTGGTTGTCTCTCAGAATTTTGGGGGGACTTGGCAGAGCTCGACTCCTACTATCATGACGAAGATATGACCAAAGTTTCACGAATTTACAAATTTTGTTGTTTATTTGTTCCATTAGGGCTTATTTTTCCTGTATCAATGGTGTTTGAAACAATTTTTACTGAAAGTGGAAATTCAATAATTTTTATCCGTTTGATATCTCCGTAACCATTGATTTTAGCAAAAAAAGTATGTAGATTAATTTTTATTGAGAATCCAAAGTACCTTAATCCAGATTTTTTGAGATGTTAATAAAAACTTAAAATGATTAATCAATTTTCTCCTCCCCTCCACCCTCCCCCAACCGTCACAACCTGACGCGGGAAACTCTGAGACTTTTAACCAATTATTACGGGAAGGGAATGAACAATTTATGACCAGTTTCAGCTTCTCTTTTTTTCGGATGTTCGGGTCATGCGTGTTTTTTTACTTAATTTTAGTTTACTATATGTGTTGAGCTCGTAATTTTTTATCATTTAGAGGCTCCAATCTGTAACGAGCAGAATCAATCTTATCTTTTAAAGCCAAGCCATAGATATTATGGTCCATCCATCAGTTGGATATCAAAATTCATCATCAGTCATTTCTTTTTCTTAAAATATGTTTTTTATTGATAAAATCAGGCGCATCAAGGTACAAATGATAACAGCAGTTTAACTAATAAAACTGCATATCACGTTTTGTGACATAGCCGCTCAAGAGTCTTCTAACAATAAATCATTACAATAACGCTGCTTACAGGGGTTTATATTAAAATTAAGCTTTAGAATTATTGATATCACTTACCCTCTTATGTAACTTCTGCGAGCTAGATTGTTAGAACTTGAATTCACTGTCACAAATACCGTTTCTTATGACTTTTATTGGATTTTACATATTTTCTTATTTCATAAAAGGCTTCAGGAAGTATTACTAGGAATAATTATTAGCATATCTCTGACATAACCTAAAACTCATCATCTGTCCAACGCATAATACAATTATTTCATTGCAATATTTTAATACACAGTGAATGAATACTTTATAATAAGTACTTGTATGCTTAAGTGGCACATATTTTTTACCTCTCTGTTCCATTGCTTCAATTGTTCTTCGTTCGAACATCCCAAATCTGTAATGGAAAGAGCACAAAACAATATCGGCACCGTAACATTTATTTTTAGATGGACCCTTATCAAACCTCAAATACAATGAAACTCGTTTCTGAAAAATGGAACTCACTAGTTTAACGCTAGCACGTTGTGAGCATGAGCCAAAAAATCACTTATATAGCCATTTGAAAAAAAGAAAAAAAAAATGTGAACAAAACCTTAAATTGTCTCTCAGCGGACTCTCACACTGGCGGGAGACGCCTTCCATTGCTTGTAATAGGATTACCATGCATGAGAATGTGGTGCTGGACAACGGTGCGCAGTGGGCCTCTGATGGGCGATGGCCTTGTAAGGTTGGGGAATTCTCTCAAAAGGTTTAAATACTTGCAATCACCAGGGATATTACAGATGGAAGGTACCGAAACTTTTCAGACATGCCCGATTGTCGCTAAACCTATTTGTTGATCGGTGAGTTTCTTCTGACGGAGATCCAGTCAGTTAAATGTCCATGAATGTCCATTTGAGTGGTCTTTGAAGTCCCAAATCAAGCTGCAATGTCTTCTCACCATAAGTAGGGATGATAGTACTAATTGGCAGCTACTGAGTTAAAACTAGATGTGATTTTGTGGAAACGAGTAATCGTAGAAATTGTTGCTCCCGTATCCATAAGAAAGTGTTGGTCCAGTCCTCTTATCCTGAACAAAAAGACGGCGTCGAGGACTTCCAGAGACGACAGCCGCTTCCTCCGCCTCAACAACTAGTTTAAAGATTGTTTCTAGGAACAAGGCTGAATGCACTTCTGAGCTCGATTCTTAAACGCATGTGATAGAAGCAGAGGCCTTCAGAAGATCCAGAGCGGTTGCGAGATCCAGGTTCAGATTCGATGTTCCTACTTGTAGAGCGTGAACGAGATTCTCTACGAAGCTCTGCAATTTCGGTTTGACGATGACGAAATTCGCGGAGGAGATCGTCATACTCCGAACCCGGCTGTGAATATTCGGGCTGGGGAGACGTAGACGAGTAAACTTTGTTGGGCGCATCGATTTCGGCAATCTTGTCGGCAGTTGCTGCGATTTTATCAAGATCTTCTTGACCGGTGGAGACGAGGATGGTTGGCATTCGAGTAGGAAGGTTACGGAGCCACAAAGTCCTAACAACATCTTTGTTAAGCATTGTACCTGCTTGTTGAAGCATTGAGCGAAGCCATTGTGATGGACGTTGGTTACCGAGCTGGTAGTCTTGAAGTAGTCGTTGAATACGACGAGACTCTGATTCTCCATAGGTGTGAATAAGTCTTTCCTTTAGGCGATCAAAGGGATTTTGAATGTTTTGATCGTCGATGTTATCGAATACTTGCTCGATGACATCGATTTCTAAGTTCCCCATTACCGATTGATACTTCATGACTTGTGAGGTTATTTTTGAAGTGTAAAACTCAGCTTCTACGTGGGCAAACCATAGCTTCGGATTAGCCTTATGAAATACTGGGAGCTATTGTGAGCACCTCTGAAAGAAAACACTTCTACAATTCCTTGTGGAGTAGAAGAGTCGGTTAAATTTTCAGTGTTGTTATCAGGCGGAGTTAAAACCGTATTTGTATTAATGTCTGGCATTTTCGTTCTAGGGGTCACAACTTGGTGGGATTATCTTTATTTTCAAATTGATCCCAAATTTATAAAAACAGCTTAATGAAGAAGCCACTCTTTTCCTGATGAATATTCGGTAAAGAATCACTTGTAGTAAGTTCCTAAATTCGGTCTGTAGATCAAAAGAAAATATTACTACTTTTTTTTAGAACCTCTCCAGCTGTTCTCCATCTATTATCTATCGATAACAGTGCCCGCTACAATGCTTTTGAAGAAATTTCTTAGTATATCTTCGTAAATTATGAAAAATAATTTCATTTTAATTATATCATTTATAATTTAGGCGTATACGGATACACGCAGTGTGCATGGGCACACTATACAAAGTATTTAACACGTTAAAGTTACAAGTCAAATAGCATAAAATGAATTGTTATAAAATTTTGTATTAGTTATTGGTATAAGTCGCATTCTCTTTCAGCTTTGTATAATAAATTTTATTTATTTATTTTCACTGATGGTTAAGCCAGGATTATATCTGTACCTTGTAGGTATAGCACACCATGTCTATTTTTTACAAATTTAGTATTATTACACATTTGTATTTAACATTTTTTGCTCTACCCAGAGGTATAGATAACTTTGTCTTGATCAATTAAAATGGGAGTGTCATGTTTTTAAAAGAACACCAAGTCCACTTTTATTCGGAGGGAAATATCTGTTCCAACTGCTCTCCTGTAAAGTTAGGGAAATGTTACATACTTATAGGACATTATAACGTCCGAAGAACAAATATATATATAAAAGATATTTAAATTGATT
Organism: Rhaphigaster nebulosa; assembly: GCA_948150685.1. Classification (NCBI taxonomy): domain Eukaryota; kingdom Metazoa; phylum Arthropoda; class Insecta; order Hemiptera; family Pentatomidae; genus Rhaphigaster; species Rhaphigaster nebulosa. Next base: position 149,743,613 of record OX411306.1, on the reverse strand, counting down.
TAACATACATTTATAATTTTATTATTGCATCTTTTTTTTTGTGAAATCAATCAACAATTCTACTAAAAAAAAAAAAAAATTAGTGAAGTTGTATAACCCATCTTTATGTGCCAATAGCATAAAATAAAATAGGTTCTAATCCGCTATTTTTTATATACAGAAAGAGAAAATTACTATGCCTCAATATAAAGAATATGAAATTAAAAAGATTATAATATATATTTGTTTTATGAACAATAAGAAAATAGGCGTGATCGGCAGAGCTCCGTCACTAACTTCGTATTTTAATTATCTATACTAATAACTAAAATAGGTTCAAAATTGAAATGTCAAAATGGCAGAGGTGGTAGAAAAAGTTGAGATTCCCGATAGGCACTTTTCTAGCATCAAATCAATCACATACAAATTTTCAACCATAATCTCCCACCCATTTTTGAGGGGTTGTAAAGGTGCGTAAAAATGACGTAGTAGTGGCCGAAATCTTGAATGATATCCACACTCAATTCTATGGTATTATTCTGCCTAGAAAACAACCATACATATCGAATTTCAGTTCATTTGATCCAAAGAGGGCCGTTGGAAGTGTTCTTATGTAGCGGAGGGTGGGGAGCAAATTCCGAAACCTCCAAAACCTTGTTCCAGGGTTATAAGAAAAAATACGACCAAAACTTCTTTTTCACAGATTCCTTTCTATTCATGATACGCATATATGTTTATATGATATAGGACAGGAGAAGTTTTAGTTTATTAGTTTAAAATCCATTTCACTTGCAGAGTCCTGATAACAAGACCGAACCAAAGGACCGCATCAGAAGGATCACAGCTGCCTTCCCGTCTGATCCAAATTCTCCATTTTACTCTTCTTCAGGTAAGCTGGTTAGCATTTATCAAAATACATTCTACCTAAATATTTAGTTTATACTTTTAGATAATCCTTTAACATTTTCTAGCAGTGTCTTTATGTGATATAAAATACAGATTTGCCAAAACCCACTGATGGAAATTAGATTTAGTAACTATACCATTGTACAATGTGAAGGCATACTTTCACATTGTACAATGGCTAGTTTCACGAAGCTATTTAATTGCGTATTTCACTTCAGATCAGATTTTATTAACGAGCATTAATATACAGGATATAGCAATTTGGAGATTGTTAATTCTTGGCTAAATATTATTCCAATCTAAAATGTTCAATGCCCAATCCTAAATAAATATGATGCACAGTAAAGTTACCAATTGTGTTCGTGGAGTGATTGCATGATACTTTTAATTTTTAACATTACATAAGAACGTGTGAAAGGGACGTATTTACATTCATATATTTATTGTTATACACGGCCTGAGGTATCGGTGCTGAATGCGATAAATCATATTAAATTTTTGTTTTTTATCCTTTTTATTAATCTCAATCCAGCCTGTAGAAACGGACAATGTTATTTATTTTTATCCTTTGCCTCTCCACCTTTCCTTCTGAGGCAAAAAAAAATGATAAATATATGGATTTATTATTCTCTTTTGTCATCCCTGGGGAAGGTAAGAACTATTATAGAGGAGATTTAAAAAAAATTTAATTTTGAAAGTGTTGACGTCAGAATAGGTGGACTCATTTTAATTCTTAACTATTTGCTTCCGTATTAAATTTAATCTGTTTTTTTATTCAATACATTGGTGTTATAGACAGCATAATTTTTATTAAGATATTTCTACTTCTTACACGTCATTTATTGAACCACAATGGATGCTTATCAATGAGAAGTCACAACCTGCCTTCCATTGGCATCACCAAAAATAGTCTATCAACATTTGTACTACTATGTAATCACTACTATGTAGTCACTTTGGATGCTTAGCAGTGAACCGGCCTTAAATAGGACCACCGTCAACTGAGCCCGGGCCCGGAGCAAAATAATACGATGGGCTTCCTCCCATTCTATATTTTATGTGCTTCATTTTTGTTAACAATATTAATATAGGGATTAAGATATAATGAAAACGAAGCTTACTTAAACATTGTAATAACAAGAGTTTATTGTTTTACATAAAATACAAAACAATTAAAAACTTAATAATGGGTATAATTTAATTATAATTACTCAATAAAAGTGTTCATATTCTTTTGTAAAGAGATGCGTCATTTTCTACTTCCTTGTACGAAGTAAAGGAAGTATTGTAATCGCGAAAATTTTCGGTTTTCAGATTTCAACGGAAATATCTATTTTGACCATCCCTGAATCCATTTTGACTAGTTTTGTCGTTGCAACTGTACGTACGTACCTACGTGCGTCTGTACGCACGTATCTACGTTTGTACGTTCGTATCTCGCATAACTCAAAAGCGGTTAGCCGTGTAAAGTTGAAATTCTTATTTAGGATTGTTGTAAAATCTAATTGTGAACGTGGTACTTTACTTGAAGGTCATAATTGTTTTCCATCAAAAATTGTATTAAAATACTTTGCAAAACTTTTCAAATTTAGTATTTATAACTTATATATTGATTTAAAAAATATACTAGATGTTCTTCTAAATTGGAAAACCGGAAGCGGCACTTTACTTGAAGGTGATATTAGATTTTCATCAAAAATTGTATTAAAATATAATGTAAAACATCTGAAATTTGGTAAGTAGGACTTTTATATCAATATGAATGTATTTACTAGATTTTGGTTAAAATTGATGGGCCGAAAAGTGTACTTTACTTAAAGGTCATTATATTTTAATTAAAAAAATTATATTTAAATTAAATACATAAATTATATGTTTCGGTAATAAAGGTTACAAACGCAATTTGGTTTCCAATCCAATTAAACATTTTTATTACTTGTTTTAAGCGTTAAAATTGAGTGTAAAATACTGGGTTTTTCTCCCCATTTGTGTGTGTGTGTGTCAATAGATCGTTTTTGAGATACTGTAATCTTCGGAAACTAGTTGCCAAATTCAGAATCACTTTTTGAACCATCGATTTATAGTTATATAGACGTACAAGGATGTCATGTGTTGTCCACATCAGATTTTTTTTTATTTTTGTTTTTGTTTTGTAACAGTGAGTTTAAGTTATTTTGTTCTTTTTTATGAACTTTTCCATTGAGAAAAAGGAAATAAGTCCAAGGAACAGTGTTCACATTGACCTCTAGCTCTTCACAAAAGAATTTGAGCACTCCAGAGTCAAAAAAGTCACTACCGTGAGACAGCACCCCACACTAAGACACCCAGGCACATACTTAGAGAAAAGGGAGGTTACATAACAACAGCTGGGAAAAGTTAAATTACATACAGCTGGTAATAAAAAAAGGATTCATACTAAAAATCCAAAAATGTATAAAAGATCATAAAAATAAATTAAATAAGAAAAGATCAACCAAATAAAACTTTTCCAGTCTCATTTTGAGCTTTTGCTCTTGCATATTTGTTTATGCTATTACAATTTGTGGAATAGCCTGTATCCACTGTTGTCTTTATAATGACCTTCTTTTTCTGTTCTTATAAACTTTTCCTTTCCTCTTGTATTTGGTTGATCTTTTCTTATTTAAGTTATTTTTATGACCTTTTATACATTTTTGGGATTTTTAGTATGAGTATTTACTTTTTTTTTTTTTTTATGATCAGCTGTTTGTAATTTAATTTTTTCATGTGATGTCTCTGACTAGTGAATTTTTACATTGCCTTACCTATATACGAAGTATATAGTAAGGGGGAGTATTGCGATCCTGGAAATTTTCGAATTCGAGTTTTCGACGGAAATACACGTTTTAAGGTCCCCTGAGTCCAAATGACCAAGCTTCGCAAAATGGTCTGTGTGTGTTTTTTTTTGTTTTGTTTTTTTTATACGAGGGTGGGTGGAAATCTTTAAAAGACACGGATGTTTTCTATCCAACCAAGGTTGGATTTATGGTCTGTGTGTGTGAATGTGAACAGTCTAGCTCAAAAACGAAAAGTTGTGCGATACTGAAATTACGCGTTTAAGAAAGGCACATGCATGTGATATTACAGCAACATTTTCGTCAAAATCGACTAACCGGAAGTGCCACTTTATATAATCGATTTTACACTTTTTTACAATTTTCTCGAAAACGGCTCTAACGATTTGATGAAACTTGCCTAAATTATTCTTCATAAAGGTCTTTAACTTTTCATTTATGTAGTAAATCACCATGGAATTGCAGGGAAAAAGTTATGATGAAAAGAATATTTTATTTGCGCATAATCTAAAAATCGTGCATTTTATAGTAATTTGTGTATAGAATTGTATGAAAGATATTTAAATTATCTAAAAAACAAAAATATAATCATCAAAATCGGTCCGGTATTAGCAAAGATACAGCACATTGGATTAACAGGAAGTGGCAATTATATCTTGGATTTTACAATGTTCTCGTAAACGGCTCAAACGATTTTGATGAAACTTGCCTAATGTCTTCTCCTTACAGCCCTTTAACTTCTCATTTATGTAGTACATCACCGAGGAAATGCAGCGAAAAAGTTATGATGAAAAAAATATTATATTATTTTATTTTTTATGTATAGAATTGTATGAAAGGTAATTAAATTATCTAAAAAACAATAAAAGAATCATCAAAATCGGACTAGTATTAACAAAGATAAAGCGTATTTTATGAGGAGCACAAGACCCTAGATGGATAACCGAGCGCATCTGAAAGGAGATGGATGCGACCGAACCTTCTTCCATCAATCTGTTATAAACAATATACTCTGTAATATAGTAATTTAAGAATACCAAACCGGAAATTAACTTAATAATTTCTATTTTCATATTATTTAATGGAAAGAAAATATTTCCATGAAAACTAAACCGAAACTTTTACAATATATTTGCAACTTGACGAAGTTAAAATATGTAGGTAGGGTACAGAATTTTTGTACTAAAATTGTTTAAAAAACTGTTTTATTGTACTGAAGTGGGAGAAGATGTGAAGAAGTGAATGCTGCTGAGTTTATTTCAAGCATTGTTTAAGTGAACTTTTTAAAATTATATTAAAAAGATAATTATTATAGGACGGTAAGGGAAAGTTGTGTGTTGCGCGCACCGCACCAGATTTTTTTACTCTGGATGTGAGATGTGCTGCATTTTGTTCTTTATTAGGTTTTTTTTTCCTTTATATTATATTTACTTTTCTCCAACTGTCCTGGTGATGGCTCAATGGGCAAAATATCGACGGATGATTTATTATTTATTTCTTAAAAATTGAAACTTTTGGCTTCTTTTTTTTGGATTTTTCCATTTATGCCCTGACAATTATTTATGTCTCATTTTGAGTTTTTGCTCTTGCATATTAAAATATGAACACTGTTATAATAATGGCTTGTACCCCTTTACTCTAACCACAGATTTGTTCAACAAACGCTTTGACTGTATATTGCTACGTATCTGGAAAACTGCTTTTCTAAGGCAGGTGGGGGTTCCAGAAACCACATTTACTTAATTTACTGATCTAATTTTTTCTCTATTTGCATTGGTTCCAGAAGGGAGCCGATCAATCAAACTATGTTTTAACATAAAAGGCTAGATGCCGCAGACCCCCCTGATATGGACACTAGCTTGTGATATAAATATCATCGGAGATCCTTTCCAAGGATGTCGCGCTTATCAATTCACTTAATTAAACATTGGCGGCCAACGATATTCCAGGCGATCTAATTTCAGCTATTAAGTCGGCATACCAGGATGCAAAGGGAGTTGTGCGGATCAATGGAAGAGAATCTGAAGCATTCCTCGTAGAAAAGGGTGTGAGGCAGTGAGATAGTCTAAGCCCCCTGTTCATTGTTTTTATGGACGAGATCCATAAAATATGTAAGCGTCGAACTGCATGGACCGCCATAGGAAAATGGAACTTAAGAACCATTCTTGTACAAAGTCTTTTGCATGCCAATGACATTGTCCTAATTGCTGATTCCCAAGAAAAGATGCAGGAAGCCCTAATAGAATAGTAACAAGAGCTACTCTGTAAAGGAATGGTCATTAACACCTCTAAGAGCAAAGTCCTAGTTCTGTTCTGAGAAGATCAAGAAAACGTTCATCTTATCTACAATATGGAGGTATTAGAAGTTGTGCCGGCGATTACCTACTTAGGGACCGTAATAAGTTCCTCTGGTAAGATTGACCCAGAGATATCTCACAGAATTTCTAAAGCCAATCAAGTCTATTACCAGATCTGCAATAGTATATTGGCCACCGAGAAGTAGCTTTGGAGACAAAAAGCTTATATAAAAAGCTATATATAAATCTGTTTATCTTCCGACCCTTACACATGGAAGTGAAAGCTGGGTTATGCTTGATAAGCAAGCCAGCCGCATTACTGCAGCAGAAATGAAGTTTCTGAGGAGAGCGGTTGGGAAGACAGGAAGGGATTGCATCAGAAATGTACGAATAAGAGAACAGTTTGAGGTGACATAACTAAAGACCACACTCGAACAGCTTAAGTGGTTTGGCCACGTGTGCCGCATGGAGGGTGAAAGAGAACCAAAAAAAGTTCTGGAAGCTTGACTCTGGGTAAAGACCGCGAGGACGTCCCAGAATTTCCTACTAGGAGAAAGCTCGCCCCACTGTGTGCCGTAGTCGGGTAATAAATAATTGTTTGCTTTCATAAGTTTTAGTCCAAATGAATTATAAATTAATTAAAAAAAGTATGTTTAATTGTATAACTGAAAATTTTTGTTGTTGAATATTTATTTTTTATAATATTAGACTATATGAAATTTGTTTGTAATAGGTGAATTGAAGCCTCTTGCACGTCTTTATTTGACAAGACAAAGGCTGTATGAAAAGAGCTGTAGTGGCTCGACTGCTGAAAATACTGACGGTAATATTTTAAAACAAATTACAATTTTTTTTATTCAAATATATGTAAAATATATGAAATTATATAGTATATATGAAATTTTCGGGACCGATACCACATCCCCTGTTGTGACAAAAAAAAGTCTCTATTAATCATCATCCGATTTTTAACGGTTTTGCGGGAAATTAATTTTAATTTTTAATTCTCCATTTTTTTACACTAAAACCCTTCTGTCTATCCAAGAATGATCTTCCACGAAATTTGATAAAACGATAGTAAGAGTTGATGGAGCGCATCCACGCAAGTTGTGACAAAAAATTCGAGCCGAACTGCGCTTCGCTGTAGATGCCGTTGAATATTCGCCCGCCTTACACATCAGAGAAAAGGGAGAACACTTTGAACATTTATTATAAATAACTTCTTCCTTTTTTTTGATTATACCTGTTACTCAGATTCTTGGATAGATCATTTCGAAATCGTTTAAAGTCGGATGATGGTTAATAGGGATTTTTTGTCATGATACTATTACACCTTTTATAATATTAATTTACAATTACTTAATATAAAACACGTTAAGTAATTTTTGAAGGACATAGAAATAACAGACCACTTGACTTCAGGTCTACCCATTTGCAAATGTTGAAAAGCTGCCTGCACATGACAAATGAAAAAAAAAAGTTTAAAAAGTAAAACAGGTTTCAAAATCAGTTGTTTTTTTTTATATAGTATATTAATTTTATAATTTTATTTTAAATAAAACTTAATGTGAAATAATTTTCATGAAAAATTAATAAATAAAAATACAGAACTAAATGCTACTTCCCTAGCCTCAATAAAGGCAAAAATTTCTACTACATAATTATCTTAATCTCTCGATTCCCTCATTTGATATTGAAATTGTATATCTCTCTTAGATTAGTGTGCAACAAAAATAATTTTCAATTACTTTTATTCTCGCTTGCAGGAAGAGGGATTTGTCCTTTGACAGCTCACTGTCTCCGTATGTACTTAGCCTCATCTATAAAGGCACATTTTTACCATTTGATAGATATGTACATCTCTGTCCTTGAGACTTTTTAGATACTCTACAAACTTGTCACATTTATTGATGGCAGAGCTAAGATTTATACTTGTTTTCCCTGCCCCTCTTAACTAATGAATACTAAAAGTTAATATTTTCAGATAGAATTAACAGCACACTGGGCTACTGTTATTTATTCATAGTGAGGTGGTATAGCTATAGAACTTTGATGAGTTTTAATGTTCTTCAATCCAAGTATGATCTAGAGCAGGGATGCCCAACCATTCTATAATGCGTGCCACAACCAAGGGCCCTCCATATTGAGGCTTGCCACAACTCTCTCTCTCGCTCTCCAATACCCTTCACAATAATTATTTCTATATAGTATAGGTGGTTGTTTTTTTTTTTACCCTAATGATACATAATGGAATCAATTAATAACCATTATTTATAAAAAAAAAACTTTCATCACAGAAAAAGAATTTGATTTTTTTTTTTATTTTAATCCTTACTAGCCGGCTGCGTGCCAATATCCTAACCACATTGTGGCACGCATGCCTTGGGTTGGACCCACCTGATCTAGACTTATGTACCATATGAATGAAACATAATAAACACACTTATAACTCCAAAAAACAGAATATATATTTTTGCCACAATAAAAGACTATCATAATTAGAACTAAGAAAATATTTATCAAAAATTAACCAATTAAAATTGTCTGCTGTTTAATTCTAATGCAATCTTTAATAATTATAAATTCTTGATTTGAAATTTTGGAAGCATGTGAAACTACACCATGGGGAGACTGGAGTCCTTGTTCAGTAACTTGTGGAAGAGGGGAAAGGACAAGACAGAGATGGTACAGAAACAAACAGGAAAGTAATTGTGATGTTGAGCTGACATTAAGATCGCCTTGCAGCATAAATGTGCATTGCAGGTAATATTTGAGAATTCAATAATTTTATCGCAGTTAATTATATCATTTTATGATAAAATGTGTAAATTTATTATTCCAGTCATTTATTCCATGTCAATAATGATAATTCCAAAAGCCAATAAATATTATCAATGGCCATAGTGTATTATTAATAATTAAATGCTTTTCTTAAGTTCAAGTTGGAAGTATATGTAATTCTTAAAAGTATATATTTATTATGTATGTGTATATTTGTATCTGTTTTTTTATTTATTATTATTTTATTGTGGATATTTATTATCCTTTCTTACACCAATTATAGTATGGAGGTAAGCTAAATAATTTAGGAAAATGGTGGTGAGCTCATTTGGCGAACAACAATCAATAGCAAATGTCATTAATATTAACAGTTCCAACAGTAGGTATCTTAATACTAGCCTGCAAAGATTTCTGTATTATTTATACAAAACAATGTTAAATAAATTGCACAAAATAATATCACTGAATTCGAAATGGCTTCTCTTGCCTTTATAATTTCAAAATTTTCAATCACATTTGTAACTTAATTTCACGATTTCCTCAATTAATATTGAAATTATTGAAAAATTGAGGAGCATTTCTTGGGTTAATGCTGAGCAAAGATAGTTTTTAATCAGAAAAAGAGAAATAATTTTGTGCCAAAATAGGTACTGGAGCATAGGTTTTTTTTATTATCAGTTCATTACCATTCCATGCTAATGTCTGAAATGGCAACAATAACTAATTTATAAGCAATCAGTACACATACAAATAATATATTACCTTAAAAAAATTAAATTAAAAAAATAAATGAGTCCATAAATCACTCTCCTAATAAATCTCGTTTCATTATTATGATTTTTTTTGCATCAAAGATTATTTATTATAGGATATATAATATATTATCTTTTAAATAAAATTTAAAAAAACAATTAACAATATTTTCCAAATGAGGGAAAAATAATTTTTTGAATTGAATTGAATTTTTTTTCTTCAAATTTTTGGCACTTAGATCACTTGGCCCAACGACACCTCATGTATTGGTCACAAAAAATGTCAGATGAGCGAGAGTTACTATAATAGAATCTTGAAAACATTCTTTCATCTATCCAGCAGAACATTCTGTAGAGCAGAGGTTCTCAAACTTTTTGTGACTGTATCCATACTAGGTCATGTTCTTTAGCGCTAAATTTTGGTACTAGATAATAATACAAAATGTTTATCTAACTCTTTTACACCTCATCACATCTACCCTAAATTATTTCTATGATCCCCAGGGGGAGCATGCTCCTCAGCTTGAGAACTTCTGTTTTAGCAAATTCTGCCTTTTCATTGTTGTGCAGTCATCTTCTCAATATCTGCACAGTATATCATAGTTATAAAGTAGGCTTTAAATCGAGACTTGCACCTGGAACTTTGTATAAATCATCATCGAATTCATTTTATCTAAACTCCAAATTTACTTAAGAAAAACTAATGTAATGAACCTATGTTGAATCTATTGAACCTATGTTGAACTATGTTGAACCTATGTTGAACTATCTTTTACAACTGAAATATTAAATTCTATCATTGATTACGAATGAATCATTTATTTCTAAGGCATAGTTCAACCATCTCTCAACTTTCATATCCATTAATTTTCTCTAGTAGAGAAATATTTTCAATATTACCCAATCAGTTATTCATCAGTGTCCCATTCTCTAGAAACTAACATTCAAATTTCATTTGCGTATATTATCTCAAGAAAACAACCAGAATGCATCATGAATAACAAAGATCACATGAACAACAAGTATCACACTTTTGTGATAAAATAAGGTTTAACTGACACCATATTACTGCTGAAATAGTAATTGAACTCAAAGAAAGAAGATTGAGAAAATAAATTGGATTTTATTTTTCATTTATTATAATTAGGCCAGGTTTACTATTTTAATTTTCTTGATTCCTCATTTTGTTGATAATAGAAAGCTTTTTAAGTTTGCTTTTGATTCCTTTTTGGTTCTTTAATTTACTTTTTTTTAAGTTTAATTAAATTAGCCACAATTGATATTTTTCCTAAGATTATTTTTTATTTAATTTTATCATTTATTTTTATTTAATTTTGGTTATGTTTTAGTTATCTTTGGCACGTTTTTGAATTTATTTTGCAATTTTTATAGTGTAGATTACAGTTCTGAGGATGATAATAGTCCTACCAATAACTTCCCTAGATGGCCCGAGCCAAGGAACGAAGTGGTGCCTCAAGGAGATATAAAAGAATTATGTAAAGTTACTGAGTGGTCTGACTGGTCTGGTTGTTCAGTTAGATGTGGAAAAGGAGAAAAGCACAGGTAATATATTTCTAATTATAGAATATTAAAAAAAATATTAGTACTTAGTATATTTAGTGGTATTAACACATTGTTAACCAACTTGAATTTTTCCACTTGATCTTTACATTAATTGAGACTGTTACTGTTTTTAAAAAAATTATTTACATTTTTTTAACATTTCTTTATATGATTACTAATCAAGTGGAGGTCTGGCTGATAGCCTTGAGGGAGATATTCAGAACAATACTAGCCATTCTCCCTTGAAGACCAAAGCCACTACAACTAATAAGAGTCTTGGGTAGTGATGCTAAATTTTAAGAAACTTAAACTCGAAAAAATATTTCCGAAAATCATTAATACCCGGGAATCTATAATTATCATCCTCTTCTTCATGATCATCTTCGTCATTTTCTGCTTCATTTCTTCTTTATTTATTCATTTATTCTTCTTCATATCCTCATCCTCATTAAAGTCTTCTTCATCATTGTCATCATGGCCTCATCGAAATCTCAAAAAGATTTTGTTTTTGATCTTCCCTTTCATCTGGATCACCAACACTTTGAACATCAGAAAATTCACCCTTCTTTTTCTTCTTCTGAGGAAGGTAGGCTACCAAAACTTTTAACAAAACAACTAGTTACCACCAAAAATGTTGACTATAAATATTCAAAGGCCAAAATGGTGAAAAATTTTCTCGGTATTGGACTGCATCGTTTAGAATTCGTTTTGTTTAGACGTTTTCTAGGAACATAAAATGATAATAAATTTGTCAAAACAGCAATAAAGCTTCATGTTTTTACACTTTTTTTTTTCCTTAATCTCTGATTTTATTAACAAATGATGCTTTCGCACAATAATTTCACTCTTGTTAAAATGTTTTGTAGTGAACTTACTTCCACGTGGATGAAGTTGCCATGACAACAATTACAAAATTATTTATTTTTTTAATAGTTTTTCTCATTTCTCTCCTTAAGAGTAGCATTTCAAAAATTTTGATGTATTTAAACCTTCTCGAAAATATTCTCTAAATAATAGTGAAAACCGCGTCACATTGACTGACTGCTTTTCGAGTTTTGGGATCACAAACATATGCAGGCTGAATAACATATATAGATGTTACAAAATCATTTCCTCTAAATTTTGATTTTTTACATCTCCGGTGATTGAAAAGATTATTCCTTCCACAAATTCCTCTAGTCAAAGGTTTTTTTAAAATTATTTAATAATTTATAATTTTTTATTATTTAATAATAAATACAATAAGTTTGAATTAATATTAATATAAGCTATGAATTATAATAATTTTGGTGAAGTAAAAACAGAGTCTATTAAATCTATAAATAGTGCATGTCATTGGTTTGAAGGTAAAAGTGACCAACTGCATTTTTGTTAAGATGAAAGTTTGTTGCTATTTACCTGTGCCAGAAACAAATTTACGCTTCATTTCAGATAAAATTGTGATAAAATTTCACAATTTTATCAATAGTGAAGCATAACTTTCGTTCAGGAACAGATAAATAGCAATTAACTTTAGTATTCACAAAAATGCAGTTGATCACATTTGCCTCCATTTACATCTCACATTGACAATATTTTTAATAAGAAGCTATTCATAGTAAACTATCACATTAAGTAACGTGCTAGTTTATTATTCATTATTAATTTGTTATAAAATAGTGATAATTTGTGAGAGAATATTATCTGGAGTCTAATCTGCCGTGTTAAAATGCCCTAACTCTAAATTATTATCCTAAATACATTTTTGTTATGTATCCAAATTGGTCTAAAAAATACGACTTTTTATGACATTAGAAAGCCCCAAATCCAATGGTTGGATCCAAATAATTGGTTTTAGAAGTTTCTAATGTCATAAAAAGTTGTATTTTATAGACCCTTTCGGGTGCATCCTTCGCGTATACTCCAAATTATTATTCTAAATGTATTTAGAAAAATAATTTCGAGTTAGGGCCTTTTAACTTACCAGGCCAATACCGTACTTAGTAGTTTCCATAGACGATTGATTTAAGGAGTTCTACTGTTTAAAAGATTTCAAATTTCATATTGATTAAATTTTAAAAAATAGCTATATTATTTATAAAAATTCTGTTGAATATTGTGGATTTTCTGCTAGATAATCCATTCTAATTTACTTTTTGTCATTTTGATGTCTATATGGCATGTCTTAGTAACAAAAGATAAAGATTTTGTCTATAAATCTAGTGTTAATGAGAGCTCATTTACACAGAAACATTCAATGACTTCTCTTATGTTCAGTTAATTTTAATAAATTTCATAGTCTTCATTTTTATTTATTTTACATTAAATATTTTCCAGATTTAGAAGAATACTTGATAAACGAAACTGGAAGGAATGTACTTTCTTCTATAATATTAAACTGCAACAAACTGAATCATGTAATGGAACTAATTGTGGCGATCTCACTTCTGATGCGCCATTGGTTAGCACAATACATAATATATAAATTACTCTTGTCTTTGTATTAAAAATTTATGTAATATTTGTTGGTTTAAAGAATAAACTTATTTAATATAATTTTTACTCTTTTGTTAAAAGAGTTCAGAGCCTGTTACATCCAGAAACTGTTCAGTGGATGAATGGTCAGATTGGAGTCCATGCTCTGTGACATGCAGTGAAGGGGTGAGGATCAGACGTAGAAGAACATATGGTGGTGATTGTCAAGTTGAAGATGGTGAAGAGAGGAAACCCTGTGTTGAGAAAAAGGAATGCATTTTCACATCAGAAGAAGCAAAAGGTATTATTAAATTTTGTGCTATAATAATAAATGATGTAGGCACTTACCAGCAGATGCAATATCAGATTGATTCTAAAATTTGTTGATTGCAATGTAAATGTAAGGGCTTTCTGACAAAAGAAAAACAATTTTTTAAATTTAATTTTGGTTATTTGTTATAGCATGTTGTTTTGTGAAAATCTATGTAATGACTAATATTTTATGTTTGGAGAGTAGTTTTCGTTGGGAAAATTTTTTAATGATGTCAGCACGTTTCAGCTAATCGTTTAGCTCTGATGTTGATTCACCATTACAAAAAATATAAAATTAAAACATTATTCTTAGTCATTTAATAGAAAGCATGGGTTTTAATGTAAGTGGAAATAAAAATTATGAGTTTATTAAGGTTGCTTCATAACTTTGTGAGGGTTAAGGACATTTAGATGATATTGCTTTCATAATATGGGATAAGTTTCAAAATATTATTTGTTCAGTACATCTATGGGTCAATGGGACTTGCTTTAATATTCTTTGGACAGAGGTCTCAGTATCTAGAGAAATATAACTATTAGATCGCCCATTATGAATATGATCAGATCAATTTCTAAAGCAAATCAAGCACCTGGGAAATATCTATTTTAATATCTATATTAATAGGCAAGCAGTTTTTTTTTTGTACCAATTACTCCATCTGTATGCATAGTAGGGGGAAAATAGATATATCATTGAATAGGTGTTGTCCTGCAGATGTATACAATATAAAAATTGTTCAAATATTTTCCAGTTAAGGCTGGTGAATCCTGTTTCTTTCCACGATTATTTCTTGGACGAGTGGACCGATTTTATTCATTTTCTTTTTGTTTTGTAGGGTTTAGACCCTTTGTGCCAGTGTGCCAAATCGAGCACCCTGTGCGTTATAGCGACTTTGCAATCACCGAAAAAACATTTCTGCCATTGTAGGTAGCACCAAAACGGCTCAGAAGATTTTGATGAATCAAGTCTTCTCCTTAAAGTCCTTTAACTATCCATACACGTACTACATCCCGGAGAAAAGGGAGGACAAAAGATATGAGGGAAAGAATATTTTATTTGCGCATAACAAGAAAAGGGTTCATTTTTCGTCGATTATACAAATGCTCATTTGAAAGATAATCAAATTCTCTATAAAACATAAAAAATTAAATGTAGGCCCAAGGAGTCGAGAAAAAAACAAACTTGAACACCTTGAAACTGCTTTATTTTTTATCTCGAGTTTGAAAAGTGATACCGACAGGTTTTTTTCCAACAAAAAATTTGTTTTTCAAAGGATATTATAGGAAAATTGTTAACATTAAAAATAATGAATTAAAAAAAGTGTTTAAATTACTAAATAAACCAGTCTTACAGATAAAATAATGGAAAATTTTGATTCAGCAAACCAAAAAACCTTAATATTTAAAATATTATCGAAAACAAAATTTAAGTTCCGAGGATGCTCGAAATTTTGGAGCCACGAAAATTACGTTTGGATTTGAAGCTCTGTATCTCCTCTTCAGTTTATCCGATATCGACGTTCTTGGGCTCTTTAAAAAGAGGGAAGTTTCATCTATTCGTGCATATAAACAGGTATTGCATTATCTTAAAAAGTCTGTGTTAAAAAATTCGATAACAAAATAAAAACAAAGTTGAGGTTTTTTCGGATAACGTTGGTTCTATAACACGTAGAAACGCAAATTAAAATTTCGTAGATTAAGAACCTTTACTAACGACCCAAATTTTGTTTGAATTTTTAAACGGCTCCTGATTTATGGGCATTTTTTAATATACTCATTTGAAAGAAATTCGAATTCTCTACAACACAAAAAAAAAAAAAAAAATCATCAAAATCGGACCACTATTAGCAAAGATATTGCTCATTGAACATTATAGTAATGTTTTATGTTCCTACCACTTCTGGGTTAGGAATTTACAGTAAAAATTCGATTAACTGTCTAATTGAGGTGTTACAGAAATACCATTCGAAGTATTCCTTAACCTGTATATATGATCGTATTCAAGCGTATCATTGTTTAATCAATACTATATACCCATAAAAAATAGTTTCAAATTTGTGAATTAAGTGTTATATTCATGTCCTCTCAGTAACTATTGAAGCTCCTTAAAATGTATTAATTTATTATTTTCTTAGAAACTCCTTTTCCCATTCTTTTTCCTTCACTTCCGGTGGAACAGATAATTCCGATATTTTGAGCCTACGAATGTATGTAATTAATTTATTTATTTATAGTCTTTTTTACTTATTACTTATTTATAGTCTTTTTTTTTTAATAATTTGACTTTCTCTAATTACATTTATCTAATAGTATATGGTTCCATTGTTATGCTACGTAAATATGAAAAGTAGAGAACAATTTCCTGTTAATATTTTCCTTTGAAATTCTGAGACCATGAGTTAAACTCCCACTTTTTTTATTTTTATAATATTGACGGTTAACAGAAACTGACGGAAAAACTAGCAACGGTTATTCTAAGTTTTGCTGTATTGTAATCGGGCCAAATTTGGTAATTATTGGGATCTCACACTGCTGTAAAGAAAAGGGGCGTCACCTAAGTAAGGTTATGCATCCTCACGTCACCAGTTACCCCCACCATTTTTCCCCTTTCCCCTACTTTTTGAAAAAACCGCGTCTCCCCACCAACATCAACTTCCTGTCATCAACTTCCTGCAATTCTTCGAATGTAATGTCTTAAATTTTTTAAAAATAGCGCTACTCCCCTCACTGCCCTCTAGCGTCAACAGTACAAAGTTACAAACAACAGTTACAAATAATGTAACTATTATTTTGTCAAATTAAGTAACTTCGTGTTTGTTATCATACATATTACAATTAAGAGAATGTATTTAGTACCTCATACTTTGTAAACATCATTAATCAAATTAAAAAGTGTCAAAGGAAATATGTTTTTGGGTTTTTAATTTATTGTTTCTAATTAAATATGTTATATTCTAAGAACTGAAATTACTATATATTAATTAAATATCCTACTAATTTTATCATTATAACTTTCAATAAATTATTTAATGAAAATTTTTGATAAATATCTAAAATAAAATAACAAATAAATTTAATTATAACAAAATAGTTATGATGAAATTGATTATTTGTAATTGCTGAGGAGAATAAAAGAGGTGAGAGAAAATAATATTGGAGCAACGCCCCCTTTTGATAAAGCAGCGTGAGATCCCAATAATTACCATCATTTTTAAAAGGCTGAGCTTGGTGGGGAGGCTTAATTTTGGTGGGGAGACTCGGTGTTTTTCAAAAAGTAGGGGAAAGGGGAAAAATGGTGAGGATGCATAACCTTACTTAGGCCACGCCCCTTTTCTTATCAGCAGCGTGAGATGTGAGATCCCAATAATTACCAAAATGATAACTAATTCATAATTTAAATGAGCAAGAAGACTTTAAATGGTTCCCAGTTTGCTTAACAAAAATCTTTATGATTCAGCATTAGTAGCCTATCTACTTATATGTTGGTACTGAGCCTCATTACGTAAACCGTACTTGGTCCTGCCCTGTGGAAGCTAGTTTTCGATGAAATTTTGAGAATATTCATGGAAGAATTGCTTACATGGATGACTTAGCTGCCATAGTGACCACCAAAAGCAGAGCCCAACTAAAGCAAGAAGCAGAATGGTGTGCCAGCCTGGTAAGAGGATGGTGTGAGAGGAAGAAGATTAGAATGGCCCCTGCAAAGATTCAAGGTATGATATGGGGTATCCTGAGGTAAGCAATTCCTGCTTGGTATCAGAATCCCTTATTCCACCAGAAAGCAAGCTGTTATTCATTGGATGGATTTACTGCAAGTTACCACATTGTACAGATCTATGTCTCATGAGACACTGCTAGTCTTAATGGGAGGGATCTTGATCGTCTTAATATGAAATTTAAAATGCACAGAAGCTTGGTGGGACTGCCAATAAATATCTGGGTGAGGATCGAGGAGGATCCCAAGAATTGGAAGGAGGTTATTCGTGAGGATAAAATAGAAGAATTGAACCATTGGTAGATGGCATGTCCAAAAGGGGCTACCCAGTGGAAAGTATTTCCCCATCGTCAGGTCACGTTTACCAGGAAAATGTGTCCTCCTGACTAAAATATACCTCATAGTTCCCCACAGGACTTGGAGGTTTTTGTATCATGCTCCAGGAAAATGGAAAGGACATTGATCTCTTTTGTCTGAGTCATGGCGTACCAGAGACTGCAAAGCATGTTGGCATTGCCTGCACTGCCTATGAGGCACTGAGAGCCAAGCTGATACGGGGAATGGGACTATATGTTCTTATAGAATGTTTGTTCCCTTCAGATGGCAGTAGCAAACAACTACTCCTACTACAAAGCATTTTAGAAGCTACTGGAAAACGAAGGCAATTATGTAGATAATGATAGTCCTAGAGAATAACAAGAATGATTATGAACATTAGCAGGAATGGCATAAGCATATTTGTTGTGTGATATGTCATGCCTATCAAACCTGTGTTACTACTGGACGAGGTAGGGAGGAAATAAATAAATACCTCCATTTCGGATATGATTGTAAAATTAATCCCAAAATTTATAAACCATAATATCCACTAACTAAGTGGAGGTTTTCAAAAGCTGAGATATTGAAACAAATTTAGAAAGATGGGAACAAATAATATTTGTTTTAAAAAATTAAGCTTTTTATTGGTGTTGAATTTCATGCTATTTACTGCCATGACAATTAGCAACACTGCTTTTATAACCCTTTGCATGATGTTTTCTAACCTCGTAGAGATTTGCGTGTTACCAAAGCCTTCAGGACCATGTCGAGGATCGTTTGAGAAATATTATTTCAACACTGAGACTGCTTCATGCACTAAATTTATCTCAAGTGGTTGCCCTGATAGCCTAAACCAGTTTGACAAGTTGGAAGATTGTGAAAAATCTTGCGCTTCAGTCAAAGGTAATTAATTACAACTGAATAAAAAATATATAGTATAATTTTAATATTTTGTGAATAACACAAAATATATATATATATATATATATATATATATATATATATATATATATATATATATATATTTTCTTGTTAATTTTCCATTGTTGTTCTTAAATTTAAGAATGGATGTATGTTTCAAAGAAGAAATATTTAGTGAATCATTTACACAAAAATAAATTTTGTTACTTATTGAATACAAGCATAGTCTATGTAGTAAAAAAAAACACTAATAAAATATTAGAAGAGAGGTAAAGTGAAAAAAAGTGATACTCATTTTTTTTGTGTTTTTTTCAATACCATTTTATGTTCATCAATAATTAGTTTATATTCATATTAAAAAAGTTCTTTATTGAGTTGAGTACACATTGACTAAAAGTAATGTTGGGTAAGTGCGCACTAGTTTTTACAAAGTTCGACATTACATGACTGTAAAATTTTTATTTTAAATTTTCCTTCTTTTTTTTTTGATTTTCCTTAGACGATTATGTTTAAATATTACATTCAAGCCCACATTTCAAACAGGTCCATTTTGATGAGGTTGATAATTCAATTTAGTAGTACTTGCCCTACCTTAAGAACAATCATGATTGTGAGGCTAATGCAAAATTTTGCATTTCTAGAGAATTATTATACTGGTGTGATCATAAAAAAAAATTAGAACTTGTCTAAGAATCACATTTTATAGTCTTTAGTGACATTTATGAAAAGGATTATGAATATAATTGAATGTATGTATTGAAAAAAAATATTTTAATACCAATACACAATTCCCCAGTTGCTCGGGCAAAACATGATAGTAGGGTTTAGTTTAGACCACATACACTTGTCCCACAATAGAGATTGTGTCACAATCTCTCATATCTTATATACTCTCATGTTTTGCTGGGAAAACACTGACTAGTGTCTAAAAACTAAAAAACTGTTAAGAAGAAATGTAAATCTCAAAGCATTTTGAAGAATAGCTTCTGAGGATTCCACTTACCACAACAATTAAAAAAAAAATAATAAGGCCTAGTAGTGGATAAACACCAATACAGCTGTACTGCAGAAGTTGAAAGATCCAGCTTCGTCAACAGGTTGGAATTGATATATTTACAAATCGTTATACTTCATATTTCATACTTATACTTAGCGAACTCTCATGGCTGATTTGTGATACATCAGTGTTTAGACTTCGTGCTCTCTAAAGGGCCGCTCTTATGAGTTCAGGGTATGGATTTGGATGACACAATTATACACTTACTCCGAAAAAGCACTTGCCCCACATTAGACTTCGTGCTCTCTAAAGGGCCGCTCTTATGAGTTTAGGGTATGGATTTGGATGACACAATTATGCACTTACTCCGAAAAAGCACTTGCCCCACATTACCTTAAATTTTATTTTATTTTTTTTAATTTCTCCGGTTTTGAAATTTGAACTCCATACATAAAAAAATTGAATACAGTTGAGTCTCTATAGTCCGACACTCATCCGATACAGCCAGTAATCCCGCACTGTGCTAGTTTGTAGATGAAACCTTCTTGTTACCGCGTTAAGAGTACAAGGGAGATGAAAAGTTGTACAACCTCTTTCTCTAATTGTCTATTATACATGAATTATTATCCACTGTAAAACCTATTTTTTTATTACTCCATCGGGTTTTTGTAGTGTTTAAAGTTCCTAAATACAGTTTAATTATGTCCAAACCAGATGGAAGTGAAAAAAGTTGACATTGCAAATGTTGGCCTTTTGTAATTGTTTGATTTTTACCTTTCTCTGTTACATATTTGGTAGCATGTAAAATCTTTTCAGATTTTTTAATGTTTTTAATATAATATATAGACATATGTATGTAATCCACACATATTGATTGTCTTCAAAACACATTTTTATTGAAAATCCAGTAATCCAACAAACCTCCATCATCTGACATACCCTGGTTCCATATGTGTTAGATTATAGAGACTCAACTGTATTTTTATTTCAATCTTATATTTAAAGGTTTCACATCTTTAGGAAGAAAAAAATAGTTCATTATTTACTATAATGATGTTTTGTCTTTTTATAACATTGTGTTGTGTTTTGCATGTACTTTTAATTTTTGTTTAATAATATGTGAGATGTAGTACCTACTTACTGATGAGAGACAATGCATGGCATAAATTATAATTTCAAGCTGTCACATCAAGTACTTTTGATTCATATGTGGTATTACTATGCATGTTAAATTAGCTTAATGTGTAAGACCCAGTTGCAAAATAAATAATGGAAAAAAAGATTTGACTTCTATCTATACTTAGTCACATAAAAAGTAGAAAATCACATTTTTAGAAATATAGTCAACTGGCTGGGTTTGTTGAATTGTTAGAACATTGGTATAAATATTGTTTTCAATAAATACAGTTATCAAGCTATAAGTAGCCTGCTGATACATGGTACCAAAACCAAGTATGTAGTCCACTCAAATAAGGTGGAAAAAAGGCTAAATTTCGGAATAAAAGATACTGAGCTGAAAATTTGCATGAACCTTTACAATGGCTTTCTAAATGTTGGCTTAAAAGTCACATAAAATCTCGTGTCGGCGTCTTATTATTAAGGTCAAAGGTCAAAAAAGTTACAAGAATCAATTTTTTGTAAATATCTCGTTTGTAATGTGTCCCTCGTTGTTAGATGTTATTATAAAACTTGTAGAAAATTAAATTCTCTACAAGTTTGGCCTTATTTATTTTTTGCATGATCTACTGTTCTCTAGATATAATGGGGAAAAGGGAGGCTTGGGCCAAAGTAGGGTAGGTACTCATTTTAGGAGAAATTTTGAATGTGAATTACAAATAAATAGGACAATATAAGTGAAATAAGCCTTATATGCCATTCAAAAGCTGCTATCTTTAAAAATGGTGAAAATTTAATCAAGAAAAAGCCTAAAAATTTTGCTCATTTTTCATTCCTTATCTTGAATATCTTGATGACTACCAACCTCAAGAAAAACATTATGATTCCCTTTTTTAAAGAAAATTAAATTTGCTAAACTTTGAACCCTTATGCTTTCTAATTCCTGAGATATAGAATTTCAAAAAAATCAACTTTTTTTCCTAATAACGAGAAATCACCATTTTGTGAATTTATTTTGGCAAATACCAAGGAAATTGTTCTTCCTTAAAAGATAATCATTATCAACTACTTTATAGTGCATTTAACTAGCTCTTATTTGAGCGGTAATATACATCTCTATTTCTAATATTTCCCGAGATAAAGTTTTAAAAAAAAATTCCCAAAACAGAGAAATTGTCATATCTTGAGAAAAGCTAGATTTCTCTGGAACTTTTAGACCTGCAGATATCAATTATTACTCAATTAGAGCTAGTTAAATGCACTGTAAACTAGTTTATAATGATTATCTTCATAGGAAGAACAATTTCCATGATATTTTCTAAAATAAATTCACAAATTGGTAATTTGTCATTTTTTTTTTTTTTAGAAAAAAAATTGTATTTTTTAAATTCTATATTTTGGGAACTAGTAAATATAGACAGCACTATTAGGGCCCAAAGTTTTAGCTAATTTAATTTTCTTTCAAAAAGGGATTCATAATGTTTTTCGTGCGGTTGTTAGTCTTCTAGATATTGGGAACAGAATGAAAATTGCTGCAAGATGATGAATTCAATCTCAATAAATATGCTATTGGAGATTGGTGGCATCTGATAAAGCTTCCTCAATATAGCTCTGCATTAACCTTTAACAGGCTGAATTCATATCCAAATGAGATTTTAATTTTTTTTTTTTTGTCAAGTTGTTGGCCTTCTTATTTTTCACATGATACATAACGATTGCCAGTTTTGGTAAAAAGAAAAAAATGTTTAGTAGGATTTTCAGCATGTTCCCAATTGGAAATATCGGTCACTACTAATAAAGATTTTTATTTTTATATACATTTTGTTAAACTCATGAAACAGAGGAGATACTACAGGGAAAAACGGAAAAGAAAAAGGTTCAGACAGCATAATTTTTATAAACATTTAAATTTTTTCAATTAAGAAAAAAAAAATGTCAAAGAGTAGAATTGAATAACCAAGATGGTACATTGGAATTCTATGATTATATATATTCTATTCTATGGAAAGTAATTTAAGTGCACTTCTTTTTTGCATTCAAAACATCTAAGTTCAGCTTTTACACCACAATGAGCGCATTTACACCTATCATGAAATGAACTGATGAGAAAATGTCTGTCAGTCTTCTTGAGGCTTGGAGAGGGTTCCATGGTCCTGGTCGGCTCCTTTCAATTCTTGGTAAAACTCAAAAGAGGCCAAGCACTACGCCCTTTCAGAATTCTAAATGTGATAATAGAGAACTTTTGTTTGTTGCAAACTTGTGAACACACCAGCCAGCCCTGTTCAATGCATTTGCAAATAGGTTCCAACACCATTTTAAACATTTTTTGTTTGTAATTGTCAGCGGATAGCAACCTAACATCCTGTGTAGAATGTCAACTCCACCCATTCCGTAATTGTACTCGTGAATCAGGAAAGGTTGAGTAATATCCTGTTGGCCTTTTTGTTTAGAGGAACATACTTTTGCCTGAGTCAGTTCAGGTGTGGAGTAGTTTGAGGCAATTGTGATAATGGCGTTATCGTTCCATTGACATCTGAAGATGCCCTTTCGCTTCATTAGTCATAAGTGCCTCCCTCGGCTTTCTTCATACTTTCAAGGCCCATCAAAGGGCATTTTTTGGTCTTTTCATTACGAATGGTACCTGCTGTGTTTATGGCTTTTTCAGCTAAGCTCTTCAGTAAATCGTACGAAGTGGAGAATTTATAAAAAAATAGGAGGCTATTACCACTCTACTTCGAAGGGAGACGGTCTCGTTGTCTTTTATGACAGCATAAATTTCCAATATATATGGATATCCTTCGGAACTGCAATCATCCATATTTTGAATCCAAGCGTAATTGGTTTTTCTGAATGAATAATTTTACAGAATGATGCCCATTATTCAATACTCAATAAATACAGCGGTTGTGCAGGAAGGGGCGATAAGAGAAATGTCTAGCTGGGCTACAGTCAGACCCATGTTCCCAATTGGGTCTATTTGTAGTCTATTGTAGTTGCAGTTCAAGTTTTTATACCTATTAATTTTTATATTCATTTTGAATATTATTTCTACAAAAAAAATATTTGTGCACTAATCAAATTGAAAATTTTGTTATTAAAATAAATTAAAACAAAAAATATAAATAAATTTCATGTATTTCGAAAAATCTTAAGTAACTCAAATTTGAAAAAAATCGCTCCAATTTTTCCAATCAAAAATAAGTTTTTACTTTAAATAAACAAATAAAAATATTATTTTACCATAAACATTTTAAAAAGAATTTCAAACATTTCTTCCGAATTGGGCACATTGGCTGCTGGAAGGTCAATACCACCTCTCTCTTCCTATAATGGATATAGAAATCTCTGTACAAGTAAAAAAATGAAAAAACTCTTTATCGTAACTGTCTCTTGTAGTTCAGTTTTATACAGCAATTGAGAATGGACAATCACTATGATTATCAGATCATCTGCCACTGGGGTGGCCTAGAAATAGCAGGAACCAAGACTGAAATGTTTATTGCCCTTTTAATAGTAACTGGAAGCAGACTCTACTTAAATCATCATAAAATCATCACCAATTAGTAGTTTTCTGAACTAAAAATTAGTGTTAATATTGAATAACAATATTTTCAACTATTTAATTTTTGATTCTCTAAATAAATTTAATTCACTATGCCTTTTTTTTTCTCTGAGCAGAAATGATGTCACAAAATCGAGCAGAAAAAAGTGAAGACTCAGGTATGCAAGCAGATTTGAAATTCATTTGTTCATCATCAGTGTTTTTATCTTTAGTTTATAAATATGTTTTATCAATATCACATTAGCTATACTACTATAACTATACCTTTATAAACGAAAACCATAAGTATAAAATCGAATTTTAATCAATAGTATTTTAAGTTATTTATTGAAAAACATATTTTTTTCAGGTTTTTATGGCATCCTTGATAAAATAATTTCAAAATTATTAAGCAATAATTGAATTTTGTTTCAGACTGCTGTGATTGATTTTAAAAATTTAGTTGCCTAATTTAACAAAAAATAAAAAAGTTTTAATTAAATGATTATACTCATAATGATTTATAGATATATTATTGGTAATATCCTTCTAACTTTTTAAGAAGGCCGTCCTTTGGCAGACACAAGAATAGGAATGAAAAACAGCTTTCTTGGGGTATACCATATATACTCCATATATATATTCGTGACTGGTTTTTAGAAGAAAAACCTTACCAACCATATTAACATGATGGGGTCAGAAATGCTTATTAAAAGTTAGCAGGTTGGTTTGGTTTGTTCAGTCCCATTTCTACCTAAAAAAATAAGGTCTTCCCAATTTTCCCAATCTAGAATTATAAGGCATTTTTCATAAGTTTTACCTGGAGATAAGGATGCTGATTTGGATGAATAAGGTGGAATTGTAGCACCTTGCTTGTTATGAGTGCTGCTATCAATGCATTGGAGTTCTATATACCAATGGTTGCTTTAAAATACAAAGTGGCCACTTACCAAAACCGCCTAAAACTTGTCTAACCAGGCAGCTTCAGGTGTTTTTTCAATATTTCTACAGAATTCATGCCAGCCATCCCATTTATGCTATTTTAGTTATATGCATCAGAGGCAGCAAGTTTACTATCCTAGTCAGCCTCCTGTACTGAATTTTAGGCCTTGTTGATGAAGAATTTTTAGTTATTTTCTGAAATGTAATTGGTTCTGTTGACTACCAACTGGCCTTATAAGGGAACCTGCAGACCTTAAATATCTGCGATTAAATGGTAGGCTTGTTCAAAGACAATACTGACAGGGCTTATGGATTATCTAGTCCACATTGCTCTGTCCAGTTGTACTTTGATGATTCCCCCTATTGTGGGGGAAGGAAGGTTCAATAAACAGTCGACATCTGCATGATGGTATAGAAGTATTGATGATATAGATTACATCAATAAATATTCTAGTTTGTCTACGTAGGAATTCTTTTCATTAAAAGGATTTTCTATTTAAAATGAAATCATCCCATTATCAGACAATGCAATGCCTAATGTGACTCTTGACATTTTATCCTAATTATGGGATTAAATGCTAATATTTCACTGCTACTTCTTGCTAACAAGGTGTCACAACAAGCCCTGTTCATTTCTTTTAAGTCAGAAGAGACCATAAATTGTAGTAGGATATTGTTTTTTGCATTGGTATTAGTAAAACATTTGGTAATAGACGTTAACATGTTTAATAACTAAGATTGGGAAGTCTGCATTGCTGGAAAAGTATGAAAGTTTGTCTAAGTAGTGCTACAGGAGGTCTAGTTTATGAGGGACCAGTGGCAGTGCCAGGAGTCTGCGATCGCACAGGGCCCCACGCTTTCAGGGGGCCCTGCAATGGATAGAATTGAACAACTTTCTGCCATTTTAAGGACAACCGAAAAAGAAACAGCTGAAGTTGACGAGCATTTCATTGGTTTCATTGCAGTTGAAGGTTTAGGTGACTACTTGTTAACAGAATTAAACAAACTCAGATTTTCTTTAGATAACTGCAGAGGGCAAAGCTAAGATAATAATATATGCGCGTAATCCACAGTTGTGTTCAACGAAGAATTTTTAACATGAACCCTTTAGCGTTTTTTGTACCTTGTGGTAGTCATAGTTGGAACTTGGTTTTAGTGGACCCTGCGTCATTTAGTGTGCAAGCTCAGACTTTTTTTGCAACCTTACAGAGACTATATACTATTTTTTCATGCTCTAGCGGGAGATGGTCCATACTGAAAGAACATGTCGAGACATTTCACTTAAACCTCTTATTGAAACAAGATGGAAAAGTAGAGTTGAATCGGTAGAAGCAGTTAGATAACAACTAAGCAAAGTTTGTGATACTCTGTCAACTTTACGAAGAAACAGTAGTGACTGTTCACTTATTAGTGAGTGCCAGTTATTGGAAAATGAAATATCAACATTTGAATTCATTGTTTCATCAATGTTATGGTATGACATACTAGCGAACATTCACTGCATAAGTAAAATATGGCAAAGCACAAACATGACTCTGGAAGTAGCAGTTAATCATTTAACAGTTTTTCTATAATGGTTAAATGATTATCGGGAGAGTGGTTTCGAGTCAGCACTAGTGTCTGCAAGAGAGTTGGGAGAGAAAATTGGGCTGGACGAAATGTCTTTTAAATCAAGAAGACCGAGAAGGAAGAAAAAACTTTTTGACTATGAATCAAAATACGAGAAGAGACTTCTGATCTTTCACCTCACGACAGATTTAAGATAAGCTATTTCAATGTAGTCAAAGACGCAATCCAAACCAGCTGTGATCCCAGATTTACAACTTTAAAGCAACATGAGAGTACGTTTGGTTTTTTGTACAGGATAAGGTCTTTCTCAACAATGCCTGAAGAAGAGCTTATGAATAGTTGCAAAGATCTTCAAATTGCACTTTCCTTAGGAGCACGACATGTTATAGAAGGAATGGATCTCTTTGAAGAATTAAAAATATTCTCACAAGCAATTGTCAAAGCCGAAAAAGCTCAAAAGAAAAGGACTGAAAAAAGTGGAGTTACTGCTTTAAAGCACGTATTTGATAACGATCTCAGTGACATCCACCCCAACTGAACTATTGCACTTGGAATCGTCGCAACCATCCCTGTCACAGTTGCAATTGCTGAGAGAAGTTTCTCCCAACTGAAATTAATCAAAACCTATCTGAGGAGTAATATGGCCCAGAAAAGACTTTTGGTACTTGCGATCCTTTCAATTGAAAATGAATTATCATCCAGTTTGGACTTTAAAAACATATTAGAAGATTTCAGCAAGAAAATAAGCTGAAGAATTAATTTTCAGACATCATTGTTATTAAAATGAACCTATATTAAATACAAATTCTATCCGGTTTAACATTTCTTTATTACTGTAAGATGTTGAAACTGTAATTCTGCACTGTATTTTAAAATTACAATTTACTTGATTTATTTAGCTTATTTCTATTTCTATTCCTAATTTATTTTATATTAAGATATTTCATTGGGGTTGGTATATTGTAAGTACAAGTTTATGATCACTGCCAAAACACCATTCTGGCTCTGTTCTCACTATTGTTTTAATATAAAATATACACTAGTATACATTGTAGATAATGTTAAATAAATCGAGAAAAATTTACTACAAATCTGGCTATTAAAATCTTTGGATTACAACTAATAGACATATTGGTTATTTTGGCAGTAAATAAATTAGTTTACTGTTTATATTTCAGAAAATAAGACAGCTCTGTTCAACAATATATCACCAGCTGCCTTTATATTGGATCCAACATTAAAAACTGTAAGTATTCGTCCATATGTCTATAGTCTATAGTTTAACTTGTATGTATGTTCACAGCTTTTGTAATGTGTAAATATTTATTTTTTTTTACTTATTCTGCTTTTCAGGTTCCAAGTCTCAATTTTTTAATCATATCGTTATTTTTTAAATTTAGCATTTTATAATAAAATAATAATAGCATTTATTATTACTTCAAACCAATAGAAAACCACACTATCTGTAATTTAAATGAACCAGAGGATCTTTTCCGTATTTTCGTTTGGGGCCTTATCTATACAGCTTTCCGCCATGACTACTTATCTCATTCTGTAAATATGAACAGATCAAATTATGTAAAATTATTCTGTAGATTATGATTTACTATATTAGGCAATGATGTAGACTGAAATCGTTCATTGTCAATAAATAATTTTGTTGATTTATTTATTATATCAATGGGTCTGTTCATGTGTTTCATATATTGATTATTGTATTTAGGCTTCTTAAAAATATTATATTCTATTATATATAATAATAATATAGCTTTATTGACATCATTTTCATGACAAAAGCCTCTCCTGGAGGAGGTACAATGGAGTTCAGCTCAACAATAAAATTATTCAAACATAAATATTGAAGATACAACTATAATAATATACTACCATATAAAATAAAATAATACCTTCAGCGCTTATTAAAATATACAAACAAAACTGAGAAAATATAATTGTAATATATAAAGATAAAACTTAAGATCCATTAATATACTAGTTCATTAATTTACTAGTTCTTTCAAAATCAAATAAGATAAGATAAAATTCAAAATTCAGATATAACAATCTTTATAGTGTATTAACAATTTTTAACCAGCACTCTCTGTCCCTGGCCACTTTCATCCAGTTTGTTCCCACTCTGCGGGTGATTTCGTCTCTCCACCTCATGTCTGGTCTTCCTCTCCTTCTCACTTGATCTATCGGATTCCATTTGGTAATGCTTTTCGACCCCCTGTCATCCTTCAGTCTGGCCAGATGACCAGCCCACATCCATTTCAGTTTTTGGGGTTCCTTACTAAAACTTTTGACTTTTGCCTGAAAATGAATTTCTTGAGTCTTTATCTTCTCCCTCCTTCTGATTTCCACCATACTATTCAAAAGTTTCATTTGCATTGTATTCAATTTCTCCTGTTCCTTCTTGGTTAGTGCCCAAGTTTGAACGCCATACAGGATTGTGGGGTAAACTGAAGCACCTTAACTTTTAGGTCGATTGTGAAATTACCCTTGAAGATTTTCTTTAAGGACCAGTATTTGTGCCATCCTATTTTTAGTCTTCTATCCTTCTTTACTGAATTTATTTTCTGTCCAAGATAAATGAATTGTTTTGAATATTCTGTAATATGTTCTCCGATTTTTACTATCTGTTCATCTGTATTTGTAATTATTTTTGATTTTCGGTAATTGATTTTTAGGCCATATTTATATTGATTTTTATCAATCAAATCGTTGACCAGTTCAAGTAATTCGATTTTGCTAGGAGCCAATAGGCATATGTCATCTGCAAACCTTAAATTGTTTAAGTATCTTCCATTTATTTTAATGCCTCTTCCTTCCCAGTCTAGTTCCTTAAACAATTTATTAATGAGACAGTTGAAGAGGATCGGTGATAGAGGACATCCTTGTTTTACTCCTTTTTTTATGTTAAATTTTTTGCCCTCTCTATCAAAAGCAGAAAATGCTTTTCCCTTTCTGTAAATTTCTTTTATTGTTTCTTATTTGAGATCTATTCCTGTTTCTGTTAAAGCTTCCCATGTATACTTCTGATTTATGGAATCAAAAGGATTTAAGGAATCATAAAACCGATGAAGTATACACAAATGGGCAGGTTGTATTCAGTTGATTTTTCAATAATTTGGTTGAGGCAATGTAAATTGTCTATTGTACTGAATGAGGGGCGGAAACCGGCTTGCTCATTATCATGATCTTCATAAATTGTTTTAATAATCCTATTTTTAATTATACTACAAAACAATTTTATATGTGGTTTGTGTCAGTGAAATTAGTCGATAGTTTTCTATGTTGTCCTTAGCTCCTTTTTTTGTGTATAATTATGATTTTACTCTCTTTCCATTCCTCAGGGATTCTCATTTCTTCGAATACCATATTGAATATTTTGCATAATGGTTTTATGATTACCTCTTTTGCTTCGATGAGGAGTTCGTTTGAAATGCCATCACTTCCAGCTGCCTTCTTCATTTTCAGTTTCTTTATTTCATTCTCTACTCTGCTTCCAGAATACTTAAATCGGAGTTGTCGGTTTCATTTTTTCTGTAGGTAATTTCTATATTTTCTGTTTTGTCCTGGTTGTACAGATTTTCGTAGTATTTGGAGATTTCTTCAATTATTTTCTGTCTGATGGTTATTGTGCCTAGTGGAGTCTTCATTTTATTCATAAATTTCTTCCTAAAATAATTGGTTTGTTTTTTCATTTCTTTTTTTGACCCTGTTTTACATAAGCATTCGTTAATAATGACTTTTTCGTAATTGCATATGTCTTGTTTGATTCTCTTCCGGATTAGTTTTCTAAGATCTGCATGTGCAGACTTTTGTTCGGCTGTTTTATTTGGAATGTGATTTAGTTCCTCTCTTTTCTCAATTAACTTTCTGGTTTGGGCTGTAAATTTTTTACTTCTTTTATTTTCCTTCTTGTTTACTTTTGTCCCTTCCACTTTTGTGTTGAGAGCTTCTTTAATAGTTTGAGACAGTTTTTTATACGCGCTTTCAACATAGGCTTGACTGTCAAAGTTAAGTTCTTCCAATTTCTTTGCAATGTTTAAAGAGTAATTTCTTGGAATCACCTTCATTTGGGCTAGCTTTCCTTTCATGTAGAATTTTTTTCTGGGTATGCTTAGGGAACCAAGTACTAATCTGTGATCCGAATCAAATTTAAATATTTCCTTCGGATGAACATTTTTAATATTTTTTTCACTTTTTCCTAGTAAGTAGTCGATTTCATGGGTTTCTCCACCAGGTGCTTTCCAGGTCCATTTCTTATCTATGGGTAAATTTTCGAATGTGTTTAAAATTTTTAACTGGTTTTAAGTACAAATTCAACTAGAATTTCTCCTCTGGTATTTCTTTTGCCTTTTCCATTTTTTCCGACTGCATCCATATCTTCCGTCTCTTTTGCTCCCACTTTATCGTTAAAATTCCCCAAAAGCATGAAATAGTTGTTGATGGTTTCTTTCTCCAAAAGCCCATTTAATAGATCGTAAAATTCATCCAACTCTTGTTCTGTGCTCATTGAGGTAGGTGCATGAACTTGTATAAAAATAGTGAGTGTATTTCCAATTTTTAAAATGAGTTTTGCAATTCTATGCGAAATCGGATTGAGTAAAGTATGGTGTGTTCCAGTTTTTTGTTAACTTGGAATCCTATACCAAAGTTATTCTTGATAGCTGCGCTATGTAGGAGAATATTTCCGTTTCTGCAATACTTTCATTATTTCTTCTTATTACTGAGAGTCCATTAACATGCCATTCCATATCCAGTAAAGCTTCTTTTAATTCTAATACCCTTTTGTTTTCCCTTAGCGTCCTAGTATTTAAGGTTCCTATATTTAAAACATTCCGGTTGTTTCTTATTTGCCACATTGCTCCATTATTTTTTCCCTCTGAACGTCTTGTTTCTTCTTTTGCCGTGTCCGAACATTTGATTATACTTTTCTTGATTCCCTCACCGTTTTTATTAATATTTTTTTCGTTTATTTCCGCGTTTCTGTTAACTTTATCCAGTGCAACATATATTTCCGTACTTTGTTTTTTCTTGTTAAGAAAGCAGCTGTCTAAACTGCTTGGTCTAGATGCAGCGTATCCCGATCTTTTTTTGGGTTTTGAATTCTGAGGTGAATTTTCTTCATCGCTTCTTTGTCTTTTTATCGTTTTTTCTTCCTTTTCAGATTTTAGATCCTGTAAGGCAAACAGCTGGCCATCAATGAGTAACTTATTACATATTTAATTACCACTTTTTTCCCTTCTATCTTTTTTTTCTAACAGAAAAGGAAAAAGTTCTGCTTTGATGTATTTCTTTAGGCAAGTCTTTTTTTATCACGATATCTTGGAAAATGTCATGGTTTCCACGCTGTTTTTTTGATTTTAGGATATCGTACTTCAATAAATTGAGTAAAATTGTACAATTGTATTATATAATATTATATTATTTCTATAAACATATGCCAACACATATTCGGAGATAAAATCATAGTGAACAAATATTTTTTTACATTAGCACTTAAATATTTGTTATAAAATGATGGTTATTGTTGAATATTGCAACCAACTCAATTTGTATGGGTCATACCACAAAAGCAAGTAAAAAAATATTCATTCATTATTCTTTAGGGACTAAGTGTCACAGAATGTTATTATAAAAGAATATTATTAGAAAAAATCAAACACTTGACAATCCTTGCTTTTTTGCCAAAGATAAGCAATTTCCAGCTGCCATTTTCTTAAGCGACCATTTTTCAATGATTAAATTTCACTTTTTTATTATGGTAGTCAGATTTCATAAAATAGATCCAAGCTTCACACAGTTCCAAAGTAATAATTTGATACTATACTTATTGTTAGCATCATCCCAATTTTAGTATATGTCCTACCAAGGCAAATATTACCAAATTTCTATTTTTTTAAAAGATAATAACTATAATTTATAGTTTTGTTGTTTACCAGATTTAAGCATCATCATAGCTATAGTGAACTAAAAACAACTGCTAAAGTTATGCTTAACCTATAGATCACAGGATATGATGGGCCAGTTGTTGACTGTAAAGTTTCTTCATGGAGCAAATGGGAAAGGTGTTCTGTGACTTGTGGAGAAGGATATAAGAAGAAAACGAGGCGCATAATAGTTAGTAAATAATTCAAAGCTGTAATTATAGCATTAATTTGCCTTTTCCTAAATAGATTTAAAATTTAGTAATAGTTAACTGTCAGTTAATTTTAGGAATTCTTGTTTCCTTGTAATAATCTATTTTTGTTATTACAAGTATTTAAAATTTTATTGAATAATCAATGGTTGATCGTAGAACTTATGAAGGAATGAAATGAAAGGGAGCCAGTCAAAAAGTGGAACACAAATAGTAAAAATTATTGATTAAGGAACCAACGCTTCAACCCACTTTGCAGGTCTTCTTCAGGGCTGAATAAACAAGCTACAAAAAAAAGAATAAAACAATGGTATTGTTGATGGTATTAATTCAGTGAATGAATTAATAAATAAAAAAGATTTAGTGAGAAAAAAAAATGAAAACAGTGATGAAATTGTAAAATGAACCTGGTCGAGTAATGACAACAACTAAAAATAAATTAGTGAATATTAATACATTAATAAAACTGGCTATATAATAATAAAAATAGGTAAACTAAAAAAGAAATAACATTAACTAAAAATTAATAACTCTGCTAAATAAGTAAAAAAAGGGAATACAAATAAATAAAAAGACAAAATATAGTACCTTGAAGCTCCAAGGGAGGAAGAATGACTTAGCAAAGCAAAGTAATTAAGGAGGCGGTGTAGGAGTAGTAATTAGAATATCATTAATAGTTATATAGAGAAGGCAGTGGAGAGGGGTTTTCATTATAAGTGCCATCTATTGGGAATGTAACTATGTACTTACAGAGGCATACTGATTTTTTTCTGGATACAGAAAAAAAATAGAGAAGGAAGAGGGAGTAAGGGAGAAATTATAAGAATGATAGGGCTATTATTGTTTTTTAATAAGATTTAAAATATGTCTGTAAGTAAGGGAAATACAATTTCTACAATCTACTATACCTACCTTACATTTTGGACTTAAGTCCCATAAAAAACTTTCTTACCTTTTTGCCAACTTAAAAGATCCTATCCCTCTCAAACACTGCTCTAATGTAGTTTACCAGATTCCATGCTCCACTCGTAATTGTAATTCTTCTAATATAGGCGAAACCAAAAACCATCTAAAATCTCACATTTCCCAACACAAAACATCCATCACCTCCTGCAACCAGTCTGCCTCCAAACTATCAGAACACACCTTGACCCTCAACCATTCCTTCAACTTCGATCAATCCTCTATCCTGGCTACAGTTCCCAACCATGAAAAAAGACTTATTTTGGAATCAGTTTACATACACCTTGAACCGAACAACCCGGTTAATCATAAAATAGATAAAAATTGTATTTCCGTTATTTACAGACATATTTTAAATCTTATTAAAAAACAATAATAGCCCTATCATTCTTATAATTTCTCCCTTACTCCCTCTTCCTTCTCTATTTTTTTCTGTATCCAGAAAAAAATCAGTATGCCTCTGTAAGTACATAGTTACATTCCCAACAGATGGCACTTATAATGAAAACCCCTCTCCACTGCCTTCTCTATATAACTATTAATGATGTTCTAATTACTACTCCTACACCGCCTCCTTAATTACTTTCTTTGCTAAGCTATTCTTCCTCCCTTGGACCTTCAAGGTACTATATTTTGTCTTTTTATTTATTTGTATTCCCTTTTTTTACTTATTTAGCAGAGTTATTAATTTTTAGTTAATGTTATTCCTTTTTTAGTTTACCTATTTTTATTATTATATATCCAGTTTTATTAATGTATTAATATTCACTAATTTATTTTTAGTTGTCATTACTCTACCAGGTTCATTTTACAAATTCATCACTGTTTTCATTTTTTTTCTCACTAAATTTTTTTATTTATTAATTCATTCACTGTATATACCATTGTTTTATTGTTTTTTGTTTGTATCTTGTTTATTCAGCCCTGAAGAAGACCTGCAAACGTCTGTTCCTTAATAAATAGTTTTTACTATTTGTGTTCCACTTTTTGACCGCCTCCTGGACCATCTCATTCCTTCATTTAAAATTTTAGATGATTTATTTTCTGGCCATTGAGGCCACATCAAATCAAGCTGTATTGAAAATTAAATTAATTTAAGAACGGTTAATCAAAGAATGGGAAAAAAAGAAAAACTCTCTTAAGTTTATAAAAAGCAATAAATAGAAACTAAAAAAAAACCTAAAACACGTAGAAGGTAAGAAAAATTTAAAAAATACTTCATTTTTAAAAATAATTATGTATTAAAATTAATTAATAAACGTATTTCAATATTTCTTTCAATTAGCCTTAATATTTTGCTACTTAAAAGAGTTTCCTAACTTCAAAAAGATCTTTTAACACTAATTGAAGTGAGCAGAATACAATAAAGTGCGAACTTAAAAAAAATTGGATCAAATTTGAGGTGTTATATTTTGATGTTTTTTTTTCATTTTCTGCTTAAAATTAAAAATTAAAAAAGCTAATCTTATATAACATAAAAAATTGTTTTATTCAAATATCAGTTTTAATCCAATCTAAATTCACAACTCAGAAAGACATTTATATAATTGTTTAACAATAACAGGAATATTAAACAGGCAATTCCTTAAAAAGTCAAGCTCTAGTAATCATCTTTAAATCCCCAAAAAATATTTTATCAAAAATAAGTTGAAATGCTTAAAATTGTGCAATAGACTTTATATTTGTTTTTTAGAAATTAATTAGCTCATCTCTAACAAAAACAGAAATAGAAAGCCAAACTAAAATGTCTTACAAGCTATTATTTTTTTGTTTATTTTTCATACATTAAAGACAAGTAACTGAATCCTTACCTTATTCATATTTTTAAGATAGTAATTTTTTTCTTTATTTTTTTTAAAGCAAAATGCTAGGAATGGAGGAAGAGCCTGTCCAAGGAGACTTTTGAAAACCAGGAAATGTAATGAGGGACCATGCTATCCAGGTAAAATAACACAATCAATTTTATAGTAAAGAAAATTTCTCATTCACGGTTATACTTAAGCACAATATTCTGGAGAATAATGTTTATTAGTCTTCAATATACTCTCTGCCTTTTTAGGGGAAAATTCAAACCAATTATCTGATTATGAGGATGACTCCCAACAGACAGGTAAATAATATTTCATTTTTTTTTTTTTTTTTTTAATGAAACAGGTTCATGTCAAGAAATAGTGGTAGTCAGGGAGTTATACTTTAAAAAGTAAAATCATTAATATTAAGCCAAAACATTTTGGAGAGCTTCATAATACCAATTCATTCATCAATAGATTTTAGTTAACTCCTAGACTAGAACACACCCTCCATCACTCTCAAGAAGAATATGGGTCCGACAGACTAGCAGTTATATTTTCAATCTAATCTCTATAAGATTGCTAATGAATTCTCCTCTTATTACAATAAATCATTGACTGTTTCTAATTAATAAATTAAATATTTAATTATTTTTCAAATAAAAAAACAATAGTCATCAACTTTTAAATTTTAATCCATATTTTTTTTATATTTTTTGGTATTTATGATATATTAAAAATGTTATTGCTCAAAATTTTATTTTGTTTATTTTCCTTCTTAATCCTAACCTAAAACTTAAAAATCAACAAGATTCTGTTAATCAAGAATATTCTGTGGACTAAATGAAAAATAATTGCAGTGATAGAAACATTTTATTTTATTTTCAATCCAATTTAAAAATGAAAAAATAAGCTCTGTTTTTTTGTTTTTATATATTTTATAATTCAATAGTTGCCTTTATTTAGATATTAACAATAAAACATCAGCAATTGATTTTGCTACAATTGTAATTACTTTTCATAATTTGTTCATACAAATGAAAACTGGAATTTTAGACAACAAAAGGAGTACCAGTAACATAGTCCAGTAATTAATAGTAGATCAAAAGGAATATTGGTATGAGGGACCAGCATAATCACTTACCTTAAGAAGAATGCTAACCTCTTTGGGAAATAATGGCACTATGATTGTGGAAACTATTCTATTTATTCTAATCTCTCGATCCCACATGTAAAACACCATGACCTCTGTTGAACAAAAAGGAAATCAACAGTGCCTCCTAGACCGCTGTGGTTTAAATGTTAATGTATCCCAGTAGTAAGGGCTCAGAATTTTTTTTTTGAAATTGTAATGTAAGTAATCTGTCCGATGAATTAAGCAATGCAAGATAGCTGGCTGTCTGGCACTCTGAAGATGACACTATTGTCTATTTTAGATGGACTTGGAATTAGAAGCTCTTCAAAAGGTTACAGATTGATATAAATAAGTTGAATATTGCATGCCGCCTCTCTGACTATGGTCTAGGCTCTGAGGGATAGACAAAAAAATAAAATGTTCAAAAAATGATGTGATACCAAACATTTTCTTAAAGTATTGAATAACATCATTAATCCAGGAGCTTAAAGCAGTAATTTAAAATCATAATTAATATTTAAATATAAAATTTATGAACTAAATTATATTTTGGGTTACATTTGAGATTGAAAGGGATAATATTTGACCTTGAAAGGTTTACAATTTGACTTGAAAATATATAATAAATCATCATTTTAAATATTTTAGTGATAAAAAATAAATAACCTTTAATACAACAAAGATCAATATGTTGTTTCATGCTATAAAAGGTGGTATTCGGCCAATGAAATTGTTTAACTTAACAATATCTTCAAACATAACTTTACAAATACTTATTTATTAAGGAAATTTTGACTGAGACAAACTGATCAATGACTGAAGAGAGGAGTATGGGAGACTTTTATAACTGTGGAGAAAATTTATATTTATATTTTAATTTTTCTCAGCCGTTAGGAAACATGTTTTCACCTAGTAAAATGCTCAGATTATACCCTTGAAAAATATCTGATGTGGACAACACATGACTTCCATGTACGCCAATTAAACTATAAATCGGTGGCTCAAAAAGTGATACTGAATTTGGTTACTAGTTTCCGAAGATTGCAGAATCTTAAAAATGACACTCAGCGTTGCAATATCCATATATAGACTCTTCCGTGCTTATGTACTTCCGGTGATAATGCAGTGGCCAAAAAGGAAGTTTCACAAGTAGATTTTACAGCAATCCTAAATAAAAATTTTAACTTTCTACGGCTAACCGTTTTTTAGTTATGCGAGATATGCACCTACGAACGTACATACAGATGTCACGATGAAACTAGTCAAAATGGATTTAGAGATGGTCCAAATGGATATTTCCCTTGAAATCTGAAAACCCAAAATTTTCATGATTACAATACTTCCTTTACTGCGTACAAGGAAGTAAAAATGTTTAATTAGAGTGGAAAAAAAATCATGTCTGTAACCTTTATTACCGCTGTATTTAATTATAATATAATTTTTGATGTAAGTTTATTATAACCTTCATCTAAAGTACCCCTTTCGGCTCACCAATTTTAACCAAAATCTAGTATGTACTTTATATTGATATAAAAGTCCTATTTACCAAATTTGAGATGTTTCACATTATATTTTAATGTAATTTTTGATGAAAGCTTATTATGACCTTCAACTAAAGTACCACTTCCGGTTTCCCATTTTAGACCAAAATCTAATATCTTACAATACTTCCTTTGCTGCATACAAGGAAGTAATAAAAAAATCGGAGATGTGATTGTTGTCCGAAGGTACAACAACCCGATATATCTATGAACACACCTGGATGCACCTGCAGAGATAAGATAGAAATAAGATAGGTTTTCATGAATAAAAACCAGAAAGTTGATTTATAAATGTTTTCGAAATAAGTATACCTATAAAAGAAAAGAAAAATTAACATTTGAACTTAGAATACAAATAAAGTTAATTAATTTAGCTCATTAATCCAAATTGAAGCCTGAGCAGTTCATAATAAATGTTTAAAAAAAAAATTATTTGACAAACAAGCTGTGTCCTAATGTACTTCACCTTACAGTTTTCTAAGGTACAAACAGACCATTTTATTTATAATAGCAACAGATAGATTTCGATAAAGTCAAAGTCAAAATCAAAAATAAATCTTCGAAACCTTGATATTAAATTAGTACTGTGACAAATTATCGTAAAAAAAAAATAAAGATGAGATTTTTTTATTTTAACTTTTACGAGTAAAAATCTCATATTCATGAAATGTCCGTAGGTACCTAAGCACAGTTTTATTCCCTATATATGAAACAGTATATAAGCAGAAATGATTAAACGGCTGTAAATGGCGGAAAGGAAGATTGCTGGGCACTCTCAATTGATTTGTTTAGCAGTTCTGTAATTTAGAGATTTAGTATGATATAGCATGTATATATATATATATATATATATATATATATATATATATATATATATATATATATATAGTTCTTATTTAATTTTTGTACTGAATTTATTATGAAAACAGATGACTGTGTCTATTCTGATTGGACTCCTTGGACACATTGCACACCCTCCTGTGGATTGAATTCTATTCAGCGCAGATCTAGAACTGTAATAAATCACCAGCATTCACAGAAATCATTTTGTGCTGATCGCGTTGAAACTAGAGTTTGTAACGTTTTGCCATGCATACATTAAGACCCAATCTTAATGCGTGGAATTAAAATATTAAATGATGTATTTCTTATCGATCTCCATGTAATTCATTATATTTTCTACAACTTATGATTAAATGGGACAATATTAATTGAATGTATGTGTTGTACAGTAATTTAATGTTTGTAACGTAGTTCATTTAGTATATTGTTAAAGACTTAAAATTTTTATGTAAAGTTTCTATCAAAGATGGACCATTTTATTATATGCTGGCATTTTAAGTTTTTAACCAGAGTCAAATATTAATGAGTATAAATCGTACAACTAATTTGATTTATTTTATTAATACTAATAGCAATATAGGTAGTAATTATATAGATGTTAGTGCAGCAATATGGACAAGGTACAACTTTTTACAGCATTTTAATAAAAATAATTCGTCTTCACTTCTTTTATAGTAAAAATATGAAAACCATCACTTTAAGAAAGAAAGATATTTTTTCATTATTTCAGATATTTTATGTATTATTATTAAACTTATAAAGTGGCCTTAACTTCTTGATTAGAATAAATGCAACAGAGACAATATTCCTTCATATTAGTTTTACTTTATTTCACAATTCATCATAGCTGGAGTGATCAAAGCATTCTTCGAACAAAGTTGCACCTTTTCCTATTTTTATGTCTCTATATCAATATTT
Source organism: Rhaphigaster nebulosa (assembly GCA_948150685.1). Lineage (NCBI taxonomy): Eukaryota > Metazoa > Arthropoda > Insecta > Hemiptera > Pentatomidae > Rhaphigaster > Rhaphigaster nebulosa. Next base: position 149,703,299 of record OX411306.1, on the reverse strand, counting down.
TATTGTAGGAGGTATGTTTCCCTCAAATATTCATTATGCAATCAAGTTTAAAATAATTATACAATGTAGTATAACAGTGAAATATTTTTTCCATTTCTTTCTTTTTTTTTTTTAACTCTTACATTTATTCATCAATAATTTTGATTAAAATTATTTATAATACTTTCAGGTGAGATTGTAAAGCAATTGGCTTGTCATTTCTTATCATGGTAATCTTTAATGATAGTTAATTATTAATAACAGATCTAAATGAATTTAAGACTTTTAAGGTGGTATCATTTAAACTAGTAAACAAATTTGAACCAAACTCATAAACAGCAATAAAACCAAAAACAAAGAATAGGTTTACCTCACAGCCCTTAATCATCAAGAAGTTTATAAATACACAGAGCTACAATAACCATACAAACATTTTTTATTCTTTTCCCTAAGTCATTCTACAAAATATAAAACTTTAAATTTATTTATATTCCATTTTTCAAATAAATTTTTAAATCATCAATATTTGTTTTACTCAACTGCCCTTAGTTGATTCCTTGCTGAAATGTTAAAAAATATTGCATTTCTTACAGCTTTAATCATTTCACAAAGATATGGAAAAACCTTGAAACTGACATAATACCGCTCATGGAAATATAGAAATCATTAAAAATTCAGTTACACAATGAATAACTATAATTTTCACAATAATTTTATAGTGAACTCTTTACTAGCTCATTAGATAATATTATCATTTAAAAATAAAAATACTAGTAAATTTAATAGTTTTTTATTAAAAGGATTAGTAGTGAAAAAGAGGAAGGCTATCAGCCCATAATATCGGAAAGAAATTAAGTATTAATACAGCCTTTCTTGATGTAATGTGGGAATGGCTGAATGGGCTTTGGTAGACAGAGAGCCTTACAACGGGCCATTGAAAGTAAAAATTCAAAATCAAACAAGTAAGTGGAACAGGGTTTAATAATTAAATGAGAACTAAGAAGTTTCTTTAATGTAAACAAATATCTAAAACAAGTAATATACATTACAGGATGTAAAAATATAAGGATTTCTCTACTTCTCTTTTTTGGCCTAACTAACCTTTGTGATAAAAATCTATAAAAGTGACTAATATTTTTTTTCAAAATAATAATAGGAAGAAGAGGTGCTGATATGGAGCACCACTATGTTTTTGACTTACCGGTGGTAGAAATTTCAAAAAACTGTATTGTCACCTTAGGCAATTACTACCTTTATGTAGTAGTCTTACACTATCAATTTCAAATTTGACCTCCAACCACCAAATGAGCAAAATTAAATTTTATCAAAAAAGTAAAATTGTTGTCACTGACTTGAGATGCGGGTAATATGGAACTCCTTACAGTTTTTATTATTTTTAAAGGAAAATCAAGATAAACAAAAAGTATTCTTTTATGTAAATGGAATTTATCGGCAAAGGATAATGATAATACAAGTGAGTAACTGATCATTATTTATACAGATATTTAATTTAATTTCTTTCACTATTTAAATGCAATGGGTATAATGAAAATTTAAAACATTTTACTTGGAATAAATAAATAAATAATTTTTGGAGGCCATATTAATGGGTAAAAATTAAAAAATAAATAAATATTAGATATAAAAATATAATAAAACAAAGAAACAATATCAACAAAGACCAATAACAAAAATCACAATAATAAAGAGTAAAAACAAAAATTGCTTTTATGAGTAAATTCTGAACATATTTGCTTTTTTAAAAAGCATTTAATGACCAATGCACAAAGATTATACACATTTTTCTTTTGTTGTTAATAACCAAAGAAAATTAAACAAAGATAAAATTCACTAACATTAACGAAAATAAAGAATTCACTAACTTATAAAAAAAAAAAAATAGAAATAGTACCAAGTACACTTAAAATCTAGCAAAAATCTCAGATTACTTAGCAATGTTTTGCCAGGCTAAGTAGTAAAGACATAATATAAATCATATATATTGCCGGCTTACTTTCAAAACCTAAGTCCAAATTTTTTACTATAGGAGTATTGTGGTTTAGATTTATTATTTCTTTATCTTTGGTATCTCCTGGAAAACCACTGATGTCTGTCACAGCTAGCTCATTAATTAGCTGCGACAAAGACAAATAAACAATAAATCTAAATCACAAAACATATAAAGTAGAAAATTCAGACTTAGAAAGCTTTAATAGTAAGCAGACAATATCTCATAGTGCAGAACAGCATTGGACAAAACTGATTAAAAAATAACCACAGAAGAAAGGGGGAGAGCTAACCCTAATGCATTTAGAGGAAATAAAGTTTTGAACTTAGAAGCTTCTACTTCCTTCAGTCTATAATTAGTCTTCGAACACTTCAAACAATAAATAAATGACCATCCCCATTTCCGGCTGTTTTTTTTTTTTTTTTTTACCATCCTATTCTAATGAACGATATGAACATATTGATGTGTACAACTCCATTTAGGAAAAAATATGACTCCCTCCCTTTCTTCTGTGGATTCTTCAATAATATCATAAAATTAATTTAAGAATACGAAATAACAATTTCAATCTTAACTGTACAATTTATGAATATGGTAGCAATAAAAAAAGAAGAAGATATTTATATATATAGAAGATATCATATATATTTTTTGATAATATATATATATATATATATATATATATATATATATATATATATATATATATATATATATATACATATATATATAAAAGCACATGTATTACTAATGTATTGGAGAGAAAAGAGGAAAGAACCCCATTTACTCCACTCAAAGAAGTCAAGTTGGAGTCTTGATATTTGAAATTTCATGGATTACTGATAGTAAACCTACAAGCATGTCAAATGTGGCATATCGAGAGTTTTGAAATACGCATAAATTATGAATGGTCTTCCTTCAATCCTCAACTTCAGCTTCACTAACTTTTCTCTTAGAGCCAGTGAAGGAATTGAGTGAGTTTGCATACAACACCATATGAGAAATGTAACATTTTCTAATGATGAAACTTAAGGATGTGACACAAACAGAACATTAAGACCACCTGGTATAAAAAGTTGGTTGACTGAAAAGTGAATTCTATAATCTGGGAAAGAAATCTATTGTAGAACAGCTGTACCCCAAAGTAACATCTTTCAGTAAAAATTAATTTCAATAATGCCCAATGCTGGAACATTAAAGTAATTGGTACTAATGGAAATAACATAGGAATTAGACAAAATAAGGAAAACTACATCAAGAATATTAATATCTCCCTACTACAAACAAAAAAGTCATAATTACTTCAACAATAATGACAAAATAAAAATAACAATAAATATGTTGTATATACATGATATAATTATTCGATCACTCCTTAATTACACAGTCAACAAAAAATAAAAAAAACGCTTTAATTTTTAAACAGAACAAGCAAAAAATATTCATTAACTGTAAGGGCAATTCAGAAATGCCAAAATAAATACAGCATTCATGTCTATATAGGTATATATATAAAAAAAAAATCCACATATATAACAATTTCTGGTACATTATTTTAAACTGTTAAATTGACAATTAAAAGCAAAATAATATACAATCCAATCAAATTAACATATCTTGAAATGTTTTTAGATATAACCATAATAAACACAAAATAACTATCATGAAACTATCGGATGCATGTGCATTTCTTTTCCAAAATCTGTATACTGCATGCACCCAACAGTTTGATGGTAGTCAAAACTCATTTTGGAACAGATCTTATATCTGCTGGATGTTCCAATACAAACAGGTCTAACTACATGTTAAAAATAACAATAAAATAATGATGTTAATTATTGCTTAGCTGAGAAATTCTTCATGGCACATTCCTCAATTATAATAAATCGAGAGGAGAAAGTCAAATGGAGGTTATGCGAAGAGAGAATTAACAACAGATTAGACTTGTCTTACATCAATGATTTATGATTTAAAACATTCAAGTGCCACAAGAAAGTTTTTTTTTAACAGGATATAAATAGTACAGTTATGCAGTTCATATTTGTGTCATATAAAACAATATGCATGGTCCATTGGATAGTTTTGTATGAAAGTATAATATGCATTTTCATTTCTCCAGCACTTAAATTGCTCTGAATTTCAAGCTTTTGAATGAACTGGAAATTATTTAAGAAATAATTAAATTATACCTGTGGCTTGGAACTAGAAGGGCAAATTAATTGTTTTAGCAAGAGAATTTTTTAATATAGAAAATTCTTGATTCCCTCATTTCAAAATTACTTCCATAGTTTATTTAACACTTATTGATAGTTTTAATTTAATTCAATCAGATCATTTGAGAAAGCTTAATACACCAGTTTACTAGAATAAAATCAAATTGACATTTCTCTGAAACTAGGCCATTTAAAACCAAATCAAAGATGAAGAATACAGAGGAAAACAAGGATATCCCACTTGGTGTTTAGAATAGAAATAGTAAAATTCTAATCAAGATCTGATTATACAATGTTCAGTGGATGTTTGGTGTTGTACAAAATTTGCATTCCTCGAAAACGATTTATTCGAAAAATCTAAGATTATATTTTGAATTCAGAAATTTTCAAAATTGTGATATTCCTCTTTTTTCCCTCTTTCTCATACATATCAATGCTTCATCTTAATATATTTTTTTGTTAAACAGTAAATACGCTGATAGATTAAAATAACATGAAAATGAGTTTTAGAGAAAACGTCTATTAACAATAATAAGCACCAAAAATATATCTATTATTCAAACTAAAAATAATAATGACTAAAAATGAGATTTTTTTGTGATTGCAGTAAATGCAATAAAGACAAATTTTTTTAAGATGATAAGAAAATAAGTGATCATAAAAATATACCAAAATGCAAACTAAATATAGTAAGACTTCCATAAGGCAAACTGAAATTGCAATACTGGCCCTGTATAACATGAACGAAGCAAATGGTATTAATTGATCTAAAAATTAGTTTCTATTAGAAAACAGACTTTTGCTATAAAGAGGGTTTGATTTAAGTTCATATTGTTCCTACAATGTCCATTTATTGAATATGCACAAATGCGATTTTCTTATTCGTCACTTTGAAATGCTCTAGTTGAGGCAAGCATTGTGACATAGTCAGCATTCCTATAAACAAAATATATTTAAACCATCTTTTACTGTAGAACATCATTCAATTAACTAGAATAAAAAAAATTAAATCATTAAGAAATTTAAAAAAAAAAAACAGTAAATTTTTATTTGCAATAATTTTTTTCTAAAATTATTTGTAAATAAAAAATCTATTAGAACCAATCATAAATAGGATTTACATTTGTAGGTAATCCTGTAAGTGACTTAGCTCCTTAAAATAAAAAAATCAAGAAGCTTACTTTCACATTATTTTTTTGGATTTGGAAATAAATGGTATGCATCAAGATAAAAAAAGTTTTATAAAAAAAGATAGCCAGTCAATTTTTTTTTTTTTATTTCATTATTTTAGCAAATATTAAAAATAGATTGATATGTTTTATCAGATAATCTGTTTCAATTAATATGCTTCAGTAAATAAAACTAATGATCAGAAACTGATGAAAAATGCAATAATTAAAAAACATTTTTAATACAATTCAATGATAATTTAGCTGTTTTTTTTTTCACTGTTTCACATAGCAAAAAGTTTCAACAAAAAACTACCAATTAATTTTAAAGAAAATTTTAGGGTTAAACAGCATTATTTTTTAATTAATTAAGAGATGTTAATTAAAGAAATAAAATAAAATGGGTACAATGTATCAGGATGAAGATCAAGTTTAACATGAATAAAAATAAGTTTATTTGTCATTAAACAAATATTAACAATAAATAAACAAAAAATTAGTGTTCCCTAAATATTATGCAAAATGTATAAGACTTATTTATTCAGACCTTCAAGTTTATCAATATACTTTCTACAACAAGATGTAGCTAGAACTATTTTAACTATCTTATAAGGAAAATATTAAAAGAACAAACAAAAAATTAATTATATTAGTAATTTTATATTTTTTAAAGGGAAATGAGAAATTAAAAAAAAAAATAATATTTCTAATTCTCATTCTTGTTCCCTTAAGCGTAACCAGCATAATAGGCTGGATTGATATCACTAGTTTTAACCATAAAGGTAAAACCCACACTAACAAAAATAGCTCCAGTTTTAGTGATCAACATTCAACATTCTATCAAATTCTATTGAAAAACAATATCCATTATCGGAAGCCTATAAAAAAAAAAACCCTAATTTTTAATAAAATCACAAACAAATTAAAATTATTGAGTCTACGGAGTATACCTTCTGTAATTCACCCCTCAACCAAACATTCATTTTCAGACATTATATATAGCAACAGCAGGGCGAAACATTTTGTTTTTATTTAACTTATCCTTATTAAACTTAATTTTCTTTCAATCTTAACTTATTTGAATAAACTTAAAAATGTTTATTTTTTATCTATTGTATACACAGAATTTGTTTTTGTAATTCAGATTCCAGTAATCCACCAATACACTGGTTTGATCAAAAGCCAGAGCTTAGTGAGAATGTATTGTTCTTATTTTTCCTACAATTATAAAAATTATTGTAGGGATCAAAAATAGGAAAACTATGAACCTCATTATTTTTTAGTCAAGAAACTAATTAAAGACTTTAGTTTCTAAGAGACTCTGATTAATTAAACAAACACTCTCCAGTGAAATAGTTTAGAAATAAAATATTTTAAAAATACAGCATCTATAGAATTCACAAAAGGAATATAAAATTGAAATATCTGAAACTTTAAAAACATTAGAAAGGCAATAATATACAAACTTGTTTTTTATCGGCTGTTCAATTTCCCATTGTTACGACAAATAGCCTAATTTAAAGCCTAATATTTAGAACATCTGAAACGTAGTGCCTTTATAATCAGTCAAACTTAGTAACGAATCATAGTTTAATCGACTACTAGGTTTTGATCAGTGCCTGATTTTTAAAATTGGGACTGGTGATGAAAGGAGCTACTTAATTTTGAATAAGGTGCATCCTGAGTAAACATCTTTAGACACATCTAGTCCCGCTGTAAAAGGTGTTGTAATCACCTGCAGTGACCCAGGTGGGATACAAACATCCTTCTGCTATTAAAGCTCAAATATCTCATCCCTTTCCTTCTCCAACCTCTGGAGTGAGTCTCTTACTTTTCTTCCTTGGGTCATTACTACTACTTCACTTGGCCGGCTGCCACTACTGCTGCTGCTGTTACCATCACATCCACTACACTCGCTGTCCCTTCTCGTCCTTGATGATGGCCCTTTACGCCTCCAAAATATTGAATCATCATCAATAAATCTAAAAAAAAAAAATACTAAATTTAATTTACTTTACATTTATATTTATAAACTTTGAGCAAAACCAGAATGAACAGAGTATGAAATGATATGATGTGAGAAGAATTAGGCATGCCAAGAATAGGTAAAATGGTTAAGATAAGATAGCACAAGCAGTCTTTCCAAATGAACTAAATTGATAAAAAGAGGAGCAATTATGGCTTTCCAATTATCTTTAATTCATGTTCACATCATAAGTCCGATTCCAACAATGTCAACGTTTCGGGGATGTACCCCCATCGTCAGGACATTATTTTGAAAATTTAATAATGAAACAACAACATATTATACCTACAACATCACACAATCACAATATATACATACAACCCAAGATACAATATATATCTCATTAATTAATAAATTACCATTCTGCTTGTATATAATTATCCATAGAATACTTTTATGTCATATAGTTTCAATTGAAGTCATCAGCTCATACCTGTCTATTGTGCTTTAAAATAATCTTATTTAGACTTTGTAATTTTAGGAAGATCAACTTATTTTGTCCAAATACTCACCAACAAACATCAACATATTAGGTCTGAAATATACTAATCAATATATTAGGAATTCATTTCCCTATTGTAAATTGTTATAATTTTATTTTATTTTTATCTTATTTATTATATCAGCATAATGGGTACCAAGGGTTTTAGTTCTGTTTTATAATTAACAATTACTTTATTATTTTTTATGGTTTCTAATAATTTTCTATTTCTTGTTATATGAGCACTGTCTAATATTTTATGTTCTCCAAATTTAAATATATGTTGTAACTTAGGCGGCCTATACACAAGGAAACATCGGTTTTGTCATTTTAAATCATAATAATTGCAACAAATCATTAACTTTTATTAAGCCTAGGAATTAAAATTAAATTTTATTTTTCTCTCCAAGTGAATAAAAGTAATAAAATGATCTTTATATTTGGCATAAAAAAAAACCATATCATGACTTTTATTTTTGACCTTGAAAAATAAAACTTATGATTAAATAATTAAAGTGAATGTTGAATTTTTATTGTTTGAGAATTAATATTAAGGTTATTGTAATATTTTCGTTATTGAGGTCGATTGTTGGGTTATGGAAGGTGGTGACTATGAAAAAAGTATTGATTTTAAAATTGCAAGCTCGCGTCTTGATTGATTTTGATATTTCGAATTTCCTTGCAATTGAGGTCCTTTGTTAGGTCATGGAAGATGCTAATTATGGAAAAAGTTTCAATTTTAAAATCGTGCGCTCATCTATAGATTTACTTTAACATTTCGGATTTTCTTGATATTGATGCCCACTATTAGGTTATCGAAGATGCAGATCATGAAATGAGTATCGATTTTTTTAAAATCGTGCGCTCATGTATTGAGTAATTTTAATATTTCAGATTTCCTTGATATTGAGGTCCATTATTAGGTTATCGAAGATTTAATTATGAAAAAAGTATCGATTTTAAAATCGTGTGCTCAAGTATTCAGTAATTTTAATAATTCGGATTTACTTGATATCGAGGTACATTATTAGGTTATCGATGATGCTAATCATGGAAAAAGTATCAATTTTAAAATCATGCGCTCACGCATCAATTTATTTTAACATTTGCGGACATCCTTGATATTGAGATACGTTATTTACTTATGGAAGGAGCAGTTTCAATGTTATAGGAAGAATATATTAGGTTTCGAAGATATTAATTTAGGATTACCAATAAATTCGATTAATTATAACTTTTACATAATTCTTTACAACAGCAACAGGATTCATTTATCACGTTTTCAAGGACACAAATTGCTTAATTACTACCGGATAATATACAATAAAAAAATTGGGCTATTTTTTAGCTTATATATTTTTAATTTATTTTGAGGGTCTTGAGTTTCAGTCAATAATTTTGGCGACATTTTCAAAATATAGTTGTCCTTATTGACTGAATTTCAAGACTCTCAAAAAACTTAAATCATTAACAGTCGAGAAAATAACAATCAATATATATTCAAATTTTTAGGGTCTTCAGTTTCAGTCAATAAATTCAACCATATTTCAGAAACGTCACCAAAATAAAGTTGTATTTATTGGCTGAACCTCAAGACCATAAAAAAATTATATATATATATATATATATATATATATATATATATATATATATATTTATTTATTTATTTATATGTATATATACATACACACACATAAATAGTCCTAAAAATTATCTATTAATTTTTTTATTGTCTATTATCCTATTGTAAATAAAAAATTTGTGTCCTTAAAAACCTAACAAATGAATACTGTTTCGAAGAATTATGTAAAAGCAATAATTTATCAAAATTGCTTGGTGATTGAAATTAGCATCTTCGAAAATCTTAAATATTCTCAGTATATCATTGAAACTGCACTTCCCATAACCCAATATACAACCTTAATATCAAGAAAATCCGAAAAGTTAAAATAAATCGATAAGTGAACACACAATTTAAAAATCGATACTTTGTTCATAAACAGCGCCTTCGATAACTCAATGATGGACATCAATATCAAGGAAATCCAAAACTACTAAAACTACTAGAGTGCGCCCTATTAAAATCTATATTTTTTTTTCATAATCTGCACCCTTGGTAACCTAATAATGGACCTCAATATATTATATTAATATTAATATTAATATATTATATGATATCCAAATTATTAAAATTGATAGTTTTTCATAATCAGCACCCTCGGTAACCTAATAATGGACACTAATAATATTTAAAAAAAACTTTTATGTTCATAGTCAAATAATAAAAATTTAACATTTAACAATAAAAATTTTCATTTTAAAATATAAAATCAAATCATGACTTTTATTTTCTCATGCCAAATATAAAAATCATATCTGGAAAATTGTTCAATGAGAGAGAAAAATAAGAATTTGTTTTAATTTCTGGTTACAACTGATTTGGAAATCCTATATTAAAATAAGGTACAACTTTACAAGAGGGGCACGTTATCACTGGTTCCTCCCGAACTTACCCGAAGGTTGCCCGACTAGCCTACTCTAGAGCCATTTGTTCTAACTAACTGATTTGCATTTGTGTTCATTGGAACCATTACTGCTTTAATTAGATATTATTTAAAATTATTAATGCTGGTGAATTCCGCTCATTATGCTCGCCCAAGAAATAAACAAAACAGCAACGGATCCTTTTCAGTTGAGGTTGGGGTCTTTATATTCAGTCAATTATTACTGCTTTAATTAGATCACATCTGTCGACTTCAGCTTTTAATATGTTATATACTTCTGTTTTTAAAATTGTTTGTCTGTTAGTTTGATGATTCTATACATAATTTTTATACAGTTAATTATAAAACAGGCCTTAAAACCCTAGGTACTGCTGTAAAACCCTGCTAGTGCTGATATAATAAATAAAATTAATACAATTTACAATAGTAAAATTAAATATTAATGATAATTGGTTATATTAGCGATATAAATTGATTAGTATATTCAGATCTAATGTGATGATGTTTGTTGGTGAGTATTTGGATTACATAAGTTGATCTTAAGATTACAAAGTCTAAATAAGATTATTTTAAAGCACAATAGACAGGTATGAATGAACAGATGACTTCAATTGAAACTATATGACAAAATAGTTATCTATGGATAATTATATACAAGCAGAATGGTTATTTATTAATTAATGAGATATATATTATCTCTGTATATATGTCTTGTGTATGGATATTATTGCATCTTGGATTGCATGTATATATTGTGATTGGGTGATGTTGTTGGTATAATATGTTGTTGTTTCATTCAGAAAAATATCCTGATGATGAGGACACATCCCTGAAACGTTGACATTGTTGGAATTGGGACTTATGATGTGAACACAAAGTTATAATTGCTTCACCTTTTATTAATTACATAGGCCAACGATGAAAAAACTTTTGTACTGAAAGTACCTTATTCCTACAGTTTTTAGGGTGCTGAATCCAAATATGATATTAAAAAAGCTGGATCACCCACAATTTAAGAATTGTGATTATAAAGGATTTAAAAATAACATGCATGCTCCTTGGTCAGCAAGGTGGTTTTACCAAATTTCCATGTTTCGTGTGTGAATGGGACAGTAAGGCTAGGGATCAACATTGGTGCAGAAAGAACTGGCCTGTGAGGAAGTCTTTAAAACCTGGTGAGAACATTCTATGCAAAAACCTCGTAGATCCTGTAAATACATCATGCTTATGATATAACATAGTGTTTCATTAATTCCCCTGAATACCTTATAGGAGTTTATACTATATAATACAAAGCATATTGCTGGAAAACTATGGGTGATACAAAAAAACTAAGGCCATATTTAGATTCAGCACATAAAAATCTATAAAGATCAACTATTAAAGTTAAAAAAGTTTTCAAACAAATTTTTTTTGTTGGCCTGTGTTATTGGACTTCCTAATATATTTGAATAAAAAATGAACAAAATTGAATATTTGATAAAAATAACTGAAATTTGGTAAATAAAAATAACTGAAACAAAAAAACAATGTGGTCACTACTAAATATATCTAAGACTAATGCTGAAGGAAATCTCTTTATTTTACTTCAGCTCACTCATTTCAGATATAATTACAATACAGTCTCGATAATCTATCCGTAAGCTATTCTGATATGTCCAGTAATCTGGTGCTCTGAGGGTGCTGGAGGTTCAGATGCTTTCATGTTTTTTTTTATTTTATTATTAATTTATTGAAATTTACAACTGTATACATAATACAACAAGTAAATGTGAATTTGAAGTACAAGACATGAGAATTACTTGTGAAGGAAACACCCATTGGTAGCACTTCAATGTATATTTTAAGTTAGAAGGTCCCGTGGCCATCTTCTTTTCAGACGCCTCAGAGGATTATCAGGAATACATGGAGATGAAAGGCTACGAACAAGAGGGTTGGTATGGGCAAGGAGTTTGGAATAAAAGGAGATATATCTATTTCGGGCTAAATCTGCAACAAATGGGATATTGAGATCTTTGTGGATAATTTTATTTGTGACAAAATAAGGAGCATTAAGGATTTTCGATTGCAAGGATTGGATGCGGGAGGAATTTGATGGTTTAGTTGTACCCCAAAGCTCTATCCCGTATGCCCAAATAGGCCTGATAATAGTGATGTAAATGAGCTTTTTGTAGAAAATCGGTAATTTGGAGCATTTGTCAAGTAAGTGTTGTAGTAATCGGAATCTTCGAGCAGTTTCTTGTAGTTTTAGTCTTGTGTGAGGATTCCATGTAAGGTGGCTTTCATGTTAAATTAAAAATGGAGTAAATACTGCTATGACTTAAATTACAGGTAATTGTAATCGTAATTATTTAACATCAAGAAGTAATTGCAATTACTTAACATTATTAGAGAAAGTGTAACTGAATATTACAATTACTTCAGTGTGATTGCTCTTTAAAACAACTAATTATTATGTTTTGGAACATTTGACCGTTGTCTTATTAAGATTAAAATCCAGTTTTGCTCATGCAATCGAAGATGTAATTAAATACTCATGTAATTAATTATTGCATAACATTGTTCTGTGCAGTAGGCATATAGTACACGGAGTAGTGCGATGACAAAAAATGAAAAAATGTCACATTAGCGTTGTAATTGTGATTTTTACTATCCATTACATTATAAATTACCACAGTTTATTTCAATAAAATATTGTAAATAGCTTTTGTAGGTACCTAAGGTTTTCATGTTAATTTATTTTATTTTTTAAATATATCTCCACTGATTAGGCATTTTTGGTAATTAAGTACAACCAATCTCGATAGAGGGAAGTATTAGCAAGATCGAATACTGTACAATAATAATTAACACAGTTTAAAGGTAATAAAATATGTTGTGTGAAAAGTAAACAAGCTAGGTAACTAACTATGAAAATTCAGATACTTTTGCAAACTTTCTAAAGTATTAATATTATCAACATCAAATCTGATTCTTTCACAAACCTGGAAACAACTTCACATACAAACAGACAGATTGTATACATACAACTTCAAGAATTATTGCCTAAATTGATGAAAAAAAATCATATAGGTCAGCTATAATGCAATTAACGACAATCAACATGAAATGACTACTTACTCTGAATTACCCTGAGCAGTAATAACTTGTGTTTTAGTGGTTGCAATAGCACAGTCAATCTTCACAAGAAAATCCGAATAGGAATCTTCCCTCTCGACATCTCCATTTTTGCGGTTGTTTATTTCTGGTGGATACTGACCATTTGAAGGAGAATTTAATCCTGAATCCTGTGATGGGGATGCAGAAGTAGATGGTGATGAAGAGGGTATGAGAAGGAATTCTCGTAGGAAAATACTATCATTGGCCCATAGACGGTTTGCTCTCCGAATTTCTTCGGTCTGTAACAATTTTTTTTTTTAAATCACAAAAGAATAAAGATAATACAGTTTTCTATATATTTAACACATAATAAATTCAGATACTCTAGAATAAATATAAATAAAACATCAAAATGGTTGGAAATATTTACTATTATTTTCATAATTTGCGATTATTATCACTATTGATATTTATTACACTGCAAGATATTTCATATAGCAAATGAAGGAGATGCATTAATGCATTAAGGGGATAAACAGCGATCCAATAAGAAATATTTCAAGGAAGATAGAACAACATAAAGTGCATCAAGTAACCTTAAGCAGTAAAAACTTCAAGGACAGTAAGGGAAGTTTATTATCGAAAGAAATATCTTTGAAAAGGCAAATTATCTCTAAATATGACAAAAAAATTAAACTTACTGTTACTAAATATTTTTGTCAGCAATGTTTTTTTCTTTATTTTTAGTAAATTAAATTTTTTTTTTCCAATTATATTTTTCTGATATAAGAAACATTTATATTTTATAATTATGCTTCATATACATTATAAAGTAAGTTTATACATTTACAGGAACACATTTCCAACAACCACAACAAATAAGAAAAGAAAAACTTGTTCTCGTAATCAGAATTTATGACATAAAATTATTTCAACATTAATTACAAAAATTATTTCAACATTAATTACAAAATTTTTTTCAATGTTTGAACCGACATGATGATTTTGTGCAATAGCAAGTTGAATACATTTCTGGATAATACAAATTGCTGTATTAAGAACAAGGATAACATATATTAATAAATATAGTAAAATGTTGATTACAAACAATTTAAAAACTGACTGGCCTTGTATGGATGGCACAAACTGCAACCTTGATAGAAGGTTTGTTGGCCTTTGATTACACAATAAACAAAATAATGAAAAAGAAAAGATAGTAACTAAACCAGAAATAATAATGCCAATAAATTTCAAAATGATAGAAATGTTTTATTGACTCACACATATGTGTATATATATGTGTACATATATATTATGTTACAAAATTTTTTATTCTATTGAATAGAAATTTTAAATATGCATGGAAATGAAGAATACTTAGACAAAAGTTTGAGTAGTAAAAAACATCAGTCATAATTTATGATCAAACGCCAAAGTAACGGCAACAAACATTAATTTTTAGAAATCATTCTGAATTAATTTACTTACTGAAACCCTTCTCTGCCCTTTTCTCACTAATATATGAGATGTTTGAAGTGTTACAATTAAATAATATTCTAATTGAAAATATGCAGATTTATTGTTAAATCCTTGCAGCAGGTGAATAGCCAAAACATATTTACTGATAGTGTAAGAACAAATCAAGACAACATATATTAGACAAATTCACAGTTCATATGCTCCTTGAATATAACAGATTATAATAATTACACTAATAAAAGGCTAAATTGATCAAAGATTGCTTTCAGTAGTTAGATCTGATCAATTCATGTTAGGTAAAGTAGAAGGTGCAATTAGAAATTGCTCTTCACTACGCCATAATAAATATAAATACTAAATGCCATCCAATGCACAATGTCTGGAAAAGCGGAAAGTTCTGAATATATTTAAACTGAGAAAAAAACAACAAATTAAATTAAACGTAACCTCGTAATACTCCAGTATCGTTACCCTAAAATGGCAGAGGTCTACAATTTTAATACCTGATTGTACATCGAATGAGCCGAACGCATCCGAGTTGGATTAGTCTTTGATATTAAAATAAAAAATATAATTACTCCACTTGTATTACATATTAGAAGCTTGACTCTTTTATACTTTATCATAATAAGAACTTATGATAATATTTTTGGAGTGTGTTATAATTATTTTACTTAATTTATAAGTTGTATATGATTTATACCTAGTTTTAGAACTTATATAATTTATCACAAGGCATATATATATATATATATATATATATATATATATATATGTGTGTATATATATATATATATATATATATATATATATATATATATATATATATATATATATATATATATATATATATAATTCTAAAATGAGATCTTCATAAATGAATTTTAGCTGAGGGGAATATATAATTTCAGGTTCTTCACCAAGATTAATAAATTATCAAACTTTAATACTAAAAAAGTAAGAGAAATAAAATGAATGATAATGAAAGTAAATTCACCAATACTAACAGAATTAAAAAAAAATACAACTCACTATAAACATAACCATGCTGAATTCAAGAAAAAAATTTCTATAACAACTGACTATGAGTGTGGAAATCAGTCATTTGAAAAATAAATTTGCAAAGACTTTGAAAAATGCTGATAAGGATCCGTTGGATGGAGTATTTGTTATGGGCATGCACAGCTCGAAGAACAGTCAGGTATCACAAATCTAGACCTCCGCCATGCTCTGGTAGGGGGCCATGATTCTTGAAAATTGATGAATTGAATTTTGCCCGTAATGTTTATAGTGGGATAAAATTGAATATATGTACAAATCGCACATCCCGAATGAAAGGGGCACAACTCAAAAAAATGTGGTTTTGTTAGAATGAGCATTAGACACAAGTTTCTACATACAAGCCTCCAGGGTGTTTTCTCTAAAGGCCTCCATACAAGTTAGTCATGTGTTGTCCACATCACATTTTTTTTTTTTTTTTATCTTTTCAACTTTATTTGTTGAATTAGCCGAGAGAGGATGTCAGACACGGAAGATGCATGTGCTGCAATTATTACTGCTTGTTTAACTGAAAACGGAAATTTAACATAAAGCAGAGGATCTGGATGATGGAATTCTTGTATTCCTCATTTTGATCATCGATTGTGGAAGTTCCCTGCATCTGTGATTCCTGGTTCCTCAGAAAATCAAGTTCTATAAAATACCACAAAGTGGTTGAATGCACATCCTTCCATAATTCCGGTAACTCGCGATATGTTTCTATAAACTCGTAGTGCAAGAATTCTCGATAATTTACTTTAATTACTGGCATTTTTAAGAAAATCACTATTCACACTTAAGAAACTAAACCTACAAGCTAAACCAGGAGGGAGAGATATTTCTATTTCAAACATTTGCGCAATACTGCCATATATTTCAAACCTCTCTCTTCAAGTCTAACATTTACACACATTTTTGCGGACTCGACCAATTTACTTCAAGCGTTTATGCGCAAACAGAAATACCACGCCATACATTTCAAACCTACCATCAAAATGCTTGCGCAAACCTATTATTTGTGCAAATCGCTTGAAGTGTATGGGGGCCTTAACATATGCTGCTGACAGATGTCCGACTATTAAAATTTCTGACATTGGAAATTTTAAGTTGTGCCTCTTTCTAAGTAGCAAGAATAATGAAGAATTGGCTGAAGAAAGTACTGCTATGGGAAGGGGTGTACAAATCGATTGGTTTGGATCAGATTTTCAAAGAATGGACAGTTGTACACAGGGTGATAACATCCAAGAAGTATAGGAAGGCTTTTTTGTACTATGATATTGGAAAAGAAAGACATCAAGGAAGTATTGTTAGCAGACTATTTCAAGTTAGAAACCTCTTAATTTCAATAATGTAGAAATAAAAGGAAGATTTTTTCTTCCTAGACAAAAAATCACAAAAGTAAAACAGGATGTTTTCATCCAGACTAATGCATTCAAAAACTGTCAGGTATTATAAAATTAGCTTCATAAGATAACCTGTTTAATGTGAATAACTATACTGCCCTGATAAGCTAAAAGGCCCAAACTCTAAGCCCTTTTTGGTTATAAATTTTTGTACTGTACCCGAATTGCTCTAAAAACTACACCTTTTTATGGCCTTAGAAAGTCCTAAATCCAATGGTTAGATTCTAATCAAAAAGAGCTTTCTTATATCATAAAAATGTATAGTTTTAGATCAATTTGGGTATAATAAAAAAGGATTTGGAGTTAGGGCCTTTAAGCTTGTCATAGCACCTACAAATAATTCATTTCTGTTGTTATATAACTTTTATAGTTACAACAATACAATCCTGAAATATATAAGTAGTGAAATTCAGCATATAAAGAACAAATATTTAATTGACTCAATTAAAAATTACATTTTCTTATACCTAAATAAATTATCTTCTGTAAAATATACAAAAGGGGAAAGTGGCTCTTCCTTATCTATTCACCCTACTTTTAAACATTACACTAACTACTGGAAGGAAATGTCTTTTGCTATAAAATAGGATATCAAGAGCAAATATAATATAATTGATTATCATTTAGCAAAATATAAATGATTTAACTACAGATAGAGCAACGGAACATCAAATATATAATTTCATCAAGATACAGAAATAAACTAGGAATAAATAACTACATATCCAAAGATTTAATATAGATAATTCCTTTTATAAATTAATAATAATTTCATAAGATGCCAATTCCAAAGAGATTCTCCTCTTAGGCATTCCAGCAAATCAATTACTACCAGAATGTTTCCAGTTACTAATCAGCTTGAATTTGAAAGATCAACTAATACAAGTTCTAAGATATAAATAATTATAAATTAGAGTGATATGAATACTTTAGAATGGCAGACACAATATTTTTTCATTCATTTGTACAAAATTAGATTATGACAACCATTAACTTGATAAATTCAGATGATGTTGAGAATCACAAAGCTAAAACTAACTTACGGTGACACC
Organism: Rhaphigaster nebulosa; assembly: GCA_948150685.1. Lineage (NCBI taxonomy): Eukaryota > Metazoa > Arthropoda > Insecta > Hemiptera > Pentatomidae > Rhaphigaster > Rhaphigaster nebulosa. The sequence continues at coordinate 149,684,848 of OX411306.1, read as the reverse complement.
ATATTTTAATGCCAATCCCTGAAGTGTGTCTGATTGTTTCACTTGATGTTTTATATACTGATCCTGGCGTTTACAGTTGTAATTTGAAGTACTGCCATACTTCTTCAGAGGTCTCGCTGAATCTCTAATGGCAATCCTTTCTTCCATACTCATTTCCATTATCCGTCATTGTTAACAGTGTAAATCACAAGGGAACACCATTTCAACACCGAAACAAAACATCTGAGCCGAACACATTCCGAGAGTACTGGTTACGTAGAGCCACTCACGGTGTAAATGAGATCTCAGACAGCAGCGCTCCAAGTGGTACGTATATCAAACATGCTAATCTGGTGGCAAATTCAAACCTAATTTAAAAAGAAGAAAAGTTTTTTATATATTTAGTAACAAAATTAAAAATATAACATATATGATACAATAAGCAGAGATTAGTTAACAATTATTAAGATATATTCTTGTTAATCATAGGCTGCTGAATGCACTACGCTATATTACATAACATTCACAGGCACACCAGTAACATCAAGTATTTCATTAAAAAAAACATAAATTTTCAATAAACTAACGAATATTTCGAAAAACGTGTATTAATATGACAGATAAATTAGTTATTATTTTCAGAAATGGTTAATAATTTTAATATTGATTAAATAGCATTTAAATTTCATTAAGGCCAGTTTTGGAACAAAAAAATTGATTAGGATTCGTTGTGGAACGATAAAAATTATTGACATTGTACTTTAATAATTTCATATTTTCTGTGTTATAAAGGTGCTATAAGATCAATTTATTTACTATTTTTATTCGAATGAAAAGGTTAAAAAATGCTTTTGAATAATTTATTTTTCAAAAATAATTAAGATAAACGTAAAACAAAACTTATTTTTTTAATTAGACTAAATATCATATCAATAGATAAAATAACATTACCCTTAAAATAAACAATACTAATATTTAAGTTTCAAAAACAAAAACAGTATTCAGCAAACAGATCATAATAATCCGTCAAAAATTACTTCAGCAGCTAAAATGTGCTTTTCTGTAATATTAATCTGTATTACATCTTAAATTAATATATTATTTATATTACATCTTATATTAATCTGTTATGCCAAAATGCTTGACAAGGAGTGCTTCTACGTCTTTTAACTTTTCTTGCTTCAAAGAAATTCCTTTATACGCAGTTTTGGCAACAATATCGAAGCCTTTCCCTTTTTTCACTACAGGAAGGCCCTTCCCTGTATCAATGTTGTAGTCGGTTTCTCCACGTACCGTATAAATACCCTTATCTTTCTTCAGTTTCTTTGGTAATATGAAACGCTTATTCTTCTGGAATGGGAAATGCCAGTTTCCAGGATTCTTGCTTTTAAATTCAAGCACCTTGCAATCATTCCCAAGCCGTCTCATGGTCCAGTGTTTTTCCATGATGGCTATGTACTCATCGGGAGTTAGGATATTGTTGTTTTCTTATTTTTCTTTTGATTAGTCCAAAAAAATCTATCAGGAGGCATGAACGAATGACCAACGATTAGGAAAATCACATGAATCTCCGGCGGGTCATCATTCTGTGACATCGGAGAAGTATCGTCATCAAAATGGTATTTTCATTTTGGTCCCCCACAGCCATCAGCAAACGTATAACATTTTTTCCGTGAAAATGTAGTTTGCTAAGCACATCCTATACGGCCGAAGCTATTTCATTGGAACTTTTTTGGAATTCATCCTCAACCCAGACATAAGAGAAAACATTGTTTCTAGTTAACTGTGAAGTTGATGGTCCGACGTATACTGTCAGGTTGTCAAAAAGCAGCATTGGCCACCAATGCCATCTTCGGGAATGCTGCATTGTCTTCTCTGGCTCTTTTAATTTGTTCTCTGAGGCACAAGCAAGTAGAGCAAATGTCAGTAGCAGGAGTCCCTGTACTTATGTTGTAGTCTTTTACAAATAAATTATAAAATATGGATAGCCAATGTACAGATCCTTCTTTGAAACTGTGCTTAAATAAATTGTGTGGAATTTGGCGATTGCTAGGTCATATGAAAGATAATAACAAGTAATGTTTTTGCTTCTGACATAATGAATTTCCACTGATGACAGAGATTCAATAAATTGTTTGAAAAACAACAGTTCTTCCTCGTATAGGGTCTTTTTTGGATCTCCTCCACGATTCTCTCTATAAAGAATGAACGATCTTCTCTATAACCGAATTTCCGGTTGTCAGAAAACCTGTACATAATCGCAGAAGCCGATGTTTCCCTGCCCCCAAAGCTGCTCGGAATATATCTCTAAATACCTTTTTTACAGTCGTCTTTTCTCCTTTCATTACCGGTATGAAATAAGTTGTGAGCTGCTGTTTACTACTTGAAGCTATTGGGCTCTGAACTTGCACATATTTTAAGAGGAGGTTATTTTGATATTTGCGGTCAGGTTCCTTGTAAAAAAGTTCGTGGAACCTCCTAATATCAGTCAGACACCTCATTGCATCCATATTTAAGCCTTTTAGATTAAGGTTTTGCAGGTAGGGTCTTTGATATGTACCTAAAATAGCATTACAATATTTTGCCTCTTTTCTAATCTAGCAAAATGATGTAAATAACAAAATTTTAATAAAAATTTGAAATGACTAGGTATATTATGCATAATTTGATTAAAAAAATGTATATCAATAGAATATGATGGATTGAAACCAAAGAAAATAAAAGAAAGAAAACTAAACATAGGGCCTGTACTAACTTTTCTTGTCTTTCAAGAGTTTTAGTCCATTTTTCTGGCTGAGAACATTTTTTTTTTCCTCTCCTAACAGGAGACTCGGTTATTTTCACATTTCTCACTTCTCTTTCATCTGGCATCATTAAATTTTTCTTTTTTGGCATCTTCACAAAATATAAAAAAAAGACTTTTATGAAGCACCAAACGAAAACAACATCGGTACTACGAGTATCGGTACTGATAGGCATATTTTAAATTCAGCAGTCTTTTTTTGTTTCACGGTGGATACGCTACTGTACATGATACTATTATATTTGTGGATAGGATTATATTTATTTATTTTATTTTTTTAATATTACTGAAAACATATTTTTACTAGAGTTTTAGTGTTTTGTCACAAACATTTTCTTAGGGATCCTAATTTTCTCCAAAGCAACAAAACTGAATTCAACGGCAGCAAATAAAACAAGAACAATGTGCATGAGAAAAAATAAATAACATTTGCACGGAATCTTTGAAATGATATGCTCTTGCACAACTTTTAGTGCAGAATTCATTGAACTGTAAAAAATAAATAAATAGATAGATAAATTATAATGAATGTTCATGGAGTTCACTTATACTCTTTCGACTTGTATAATATCTACATAACTTTTTATTGTATTAAAATACTCTCTTAAACTGATAGGTTTAGATAAAACAAATAAAATAACCAAATCCTTAGCCGGTTTAACTGCCTCAGTTACAGTTTTCCCTAATTAAATATCTATTTACTCACCCTATCCAACTAAAATGTCATATTTTGGCCATGTAATCGATTCACGCCCCATTTCTATAAATAGATAAGATAAAATAGCAATTTCTGCATCAAGTATTAACGGTTCTGTGCTTGAGGTGGCAAGTTTTCCCCATTGATTTTCTATTCATAAACGATCCTCTTATTTTTCTGCTCCACAACGTACAGCAAAGACCATCGGTTGCACTACAAAATCATCAAAACAAAGTTCAGATCTCCCATCTACGGTATAAGTCCTGAGGAGTTTTAATTCTTGGCGTAGGACACTAATTGATGATTGGGTATTAAAACGCCCGCCATCTGGGATTTGAATCTATGATGGCTTTGGCATAGGTTAAGTTAAACCTAAAAATATTTCTCACTCTCATTTTCTAGTAATAAACTACTTATTAAGGATTACCATTTTTTCTAATGTGCACCAAGTTTAGATATAATAAAAAAATTAATTGTTAACGTAAGTAAACTACAATAGACAAACTCAACTCTTGATCTTCCCTGTACACATTCCAAAATTACGGAAAATGTAATTTTCAGGCATGTAATTTTCAAAACTTTTCCGGCGGAAGATTTCCCTCTTTATATGAGGGCCCCATTTTTGTCTCTAGCCAAAAAACCCAGACCGGTCCTAACAAAAACACACACACATACAGACATGGATCCATGTCTAGAAAAAATGTTTTTTTTGGACTCTGAAAGTTATGAAACGCATCGATCCGTTGAAATCGGCACATCGAAAATATCATCCGATGACAGCAATTTCCTTACCTAGTAGTGATAGGAAAGTAAAGATGAGTTAATGGTATGAGATTATGATATTAATTTCGAAATATATTACCTAAAATACTGTTGTAAAACGGTTGACTTTAATTGGGTGGGAGTGAAAGAAGGGGCGGCAAAATTAATCTCGCTTCGCCTGGCAAAAATACTGGTTCCGGTGTTGTGCGTAACCACAATTGCTATCAAAGGAACCACGCAGATAACAGAAAATTCCTAACAGTTATCAGTTATCTTTTGCTTCATTCGAATAACCTCAACTTTATTTGAGATTTTGAAAGCTGATGATGGGATATTAAACTGCGTGTTCGCTATATTTTACTTCTTTTAAAAATAGAATTTGCAATGAATGAACCTTAAAATGTAATTGATGTAGGTATTAACATCGCGACGGGTCAAATGAGCATGTCGTTGGGCTTTGTAATGAACAAATTCCTAAAAACCTAATTAGCACTTGACCCATTGGTAAACTTCAGTGGTGTTGAGGCCCTAACGTAGTTGTGAGGAAGCTGATGTTAAGGATGAACTGGTGGAATTGGGTTTAGATCGTCGGAGAGATTACTATAGGCGGATATTATTGGTAATGTCGGCATCGAACCTTTGGGTCGTCAAGACTTTTATTATTATTACTATCGTAAAGGTTGTACAAAGTAGCATATATTATATTTTGACAATACACAAAAAATTTCATAAATTATTAACGAAATTTTGAGCTTATAATCGTAACGACCCACATTGTTCAAGTAAGCCCACTGATGTGACGTAAATGCCTAAATAAAGTCATTGATCGGTCCAAGCCAGCGTAACAGAATCCGACAAATTATAGAAACATTAAAATGTATTTTATTCCATCTCTTGAGACCAAATTATGAAGCTTGAATAAAAAATGTAGATTCCTCAAGAATTTGGAAATTTAATATTACGATACATGTTATCTTTTTAAAGAAACTAATAATTGAATGAAAAGTACATTTTCGCAAAATGTGGTGAACTGACGGTCTCGAAGCCGAAGTGTTTTTTTTTTTATTTCAAAGGCCCATGGATGTGCGGTTGATATTCAGGAAATTAATATAGCTGGTTGGATGGGAAATCTTCTACTGCATTGGATACATTGCAAGAGGTAAATGAGGAGTAGGAAGTTTTTTTTTAGGACTTACGGAATTAGGAGTCAGTTTCTGGTAATGGGGCTCACTAAATTGTCTTGTTTCAATCCAGTTAGTTGTCCTGTTGACCTCTGTGGCTGTCCTGTTGAGTTCAGAGTTCTGAATAGTGAGTTCATCGTCTGTTGGAGGCAATTAAAAATCTTGATATGGCACCGTTTGATAGTATGTTACTGTCAGTACTTCGACGGTCTTAAGGAATAAGTTCATTTTTGTACTTCTATAAGTTGGTGTATCTCAGCATTCGTCTCAGCACGCTGTTCTGAAACTGTTGGAGATTTGTTGCCGATATATTAGCTATCATCGGCGCTCCTTGAAGAAGAGTCTTAATAGAGTGATGGTTCATGTTAGGTAATGTTTCACCATGGGCGTAATCGTAATAATAAATCACAATTAACAACGAAGGACCTTTGAGGATTTATTTTTTAATATTTTGTGCAGTTCAGGGAAATTAATTTGAGTATGATAAAATAACACAAAATCACCAATATAAAAATGCAAGATAGAAAACTAATGAAGAGTACTTGCAAATATTAAGACAACTGATAAATGGAGCAGAGTTCATAGATGGAATAATTCGGGTAATCGGATTAAAGAGGGTAATTAGGAGACAATATTTAGGATGGAACTTAGCTAATTTTTGCTGACTTCTTTATTGAAAACAGTTGAATTAATGAAATAATGTGTATGTATGGCAAAGCAATGAAAACGAATAGCAATGAACATGTAATAATGTTAGGGTTTACGTTTGCATGATACTTGTGAGAAAAAGAATTAGCTAATGTAAAAATATAAACATGACATATAATGTAACTGCACCTCTAACATACCATAACATAAAATAATATACCATTAGACGGTCAAAGTTGAAGAAGACAAATTTGATCAGAGAAAGTTTGCGGATCCAGTGGCCCGCCACTGCCTGATAGGTGGCGTTAAAACTATTTCGTTGAAAAAAAATTGATTATTAAACTATATTTATGCAACAAGACACGAAAGTACATCTGCTCGATAACAAGAGGGGTCCAGCCTCTGAGCCAATACGGAACATTTCATCTTAGACTTAATACAAATATATATGATGTGGACACCCCATGATTTCCTGTAACGCCTATCAAACTATAAATAGGTGGCTTAAAAAGTGTTCCTCAATTTGATTACTAGTTTCGGAACATTGCAGAATCTCAAAAATGACAGCGTCGCGACGACTATCTATTGACACACATACAGCCAAGCTCTTGTTTCTGGAGATCTCAATAGTAGAGGGAAAATGCGGGAGCTGGGACACCATTTCCTCCACCCCCTCCACCGCTAACCTTAACTGCCACGTGGTCTTGCCTCGACCCTACCTTAACCACCACGTGGTCTAACCTTAACTATTAGGCCACGCCCCTTTTTAGTCACGTGACCCTTATGCCCCGCCCTCTTTTAGTCACGTGATCCAGTCACGTGACCCGCAGCGCATCCTGGTCTACGCTCCGCCCGCATATTTCAGTCACGTGATCCGGTCACGTGACCCGCGGAACCTCCTGGTCTATGCTCCGCCCGCATATTTTAGTCACGTGATCCAGTCACGTGACCCACGGCACCTCCTGACCTATACTCCGCCCACAAGATTTACCCCCCTCCACCCATTGAAGGGTCAGGTACCCACCTTATAGAGCATGAGTGTACCCGACCGCCATTTTGTTTTTCTTATGCCGCCATTTTGTTTTTCTTACACCGCCATTTTGTTTTTTCTACTTTTTGAGAGACTTGAGGTTTTGTTGAAGGGTTAGGTACCCACCTTGTAGAGCATGAGTGTGCCCGACCGCCATTTTGTTTTTCTTACGCCGCCATTTTGTTTTCCTACTTTTTGAGAGACTTGAGGTTTTGTTGAAGGGTTAGGTACCCACCTTATAGAGCATGAGTGTGCCCGATCTCCATGTTGTTTTTCTTACACCGCCATTTTGTTTTTCTACAGTTTGAGAGACTTGAGGTTTTGTTGAAGGGTTAGGTACCCACCTTATAGAGCATGAGTGTGCCCGACCTCCATTTTGTTTTTCTTACACCGCCATTTTGTTTTTCTACAGTTTGAGAGACTTGAGGTTTTGTTGAAGGGTCAGGTATCCACTTTATAGTCTGTAACCTCCCCTACGGTTATATAATCATAACCTATACGATGAAGGGTCAGGTATCCGCTTTTATTGTCTGTAACCTCCCCTACGGTTATATAATCATAACCTATACGATGAAGGGTCAGGTATCCACTTTATAGTCTGTAACCTCCCCTACGGTTATATAATCATAACCTATACGATGAAGGGTCAGGTATCCGCTTTATTGTCTGTAACCTCCCCTACGGTTATATAATCATAAACTATACGATGAAGGATTAGGTACCCACTTTATAGTCTATAACCTTCCCAACGGTTATATAATCATAACCTATACTATGAAGGGTCAGGTACCCTCTTTATAATCCTTTGAGAAGGTTACCTAACCTTTACATTGTTTTCGTGTTTGTGCAACCTTCTCAATGTTTACATAACCTTTACAATATGTAACTGTATCAACATGTAAACAGGTTGCATCTTGTATAGACAAGTTGGATTATGTCCAGGTGAAATACAAATATGGACCTTGAACTGTTTATCTCTAAAACATAAATAAATGGTAGCGCTTCCTAATATTTGAATAGATTTTGAACTTTGAACTGATGATCCTTAAAACACAAATAAATAGCAGGGCCCCATATTCCTATAACAGCTTTTGGACTTTGAGCTCTTAATACTCTATCTTTACTTATCTCGCTGAAACATAAACAAAACAACTTTTCATTGTACTACGTATTTTTAATATCTGATAGTATAAATAATGGTCTTAAAAGGATTAACTTTTAATCCCTAAAATATATCGACGAATCGAATCGACTGTGTCAGGCTGGACAATTGATTTAATTATAATCAACAAACCTGGCTCGTAATTGCACTCGAATCAGTCCTCGCCATGTTTTCGAGTCCTTTCTGCTACTCTCGGATGTCCTCGGAGCCGTACGAGACTGTTCGCTCTCATCGAGGTAGTGGGTGACACTCGCTCGTCTTCGTGTGTACTCGGATCCCACTACGATCTCCCCTAACTCTATTTATCACCTGTTTATAACACTAACACAATTCCTAAAATATATCGACGAATCGAAACGACTGTATCACGCTGGCCAAAGAGGTTATACCTTTACACAGCTTTGAAATATTTTCAAAATACACGAGTCGATAATAATAACAACGAACACGGTGCAGTAAATTTTAATTGATGAATATAAATTAATCATTAATTCATACTCGAACTTTAAACAACTTTTCAATGTTCTACGTATTTTTAATCTCTGATTTTATAATCGATGGACTTACAAATTTACAAATATATCGATAAATCGAAACGACGGTATCACGCTAGTCAAAGAGATTATACCTTTTCATAGCTTTGAAATATATTCAAAGTACACGAGTCGGTATTAATAACTACGAACACGATGAAGTAAATTTTAATTGATGAATATTAATTAATCATTAATTCATGTTCAACTTTTATACGTACACAAAACAACTTTTTAATCTTCTATGTATTTTTAATCTCTGATTGTATAATCAATGGACTTACAAATTTAGAAATATATCGACAAATTCGAAAGGACTGTATCATGCTGGCCAAAGAGGTTGCACCTTTTCATAGCTTTGAAATGTTTTCAAAGTACACGAGTTGGCATTGACAACTTCGAATACGATGCAGTAAATTTTAATTAATGAATATTAATTAATACTAATTCTTAATCCTGTAACAGCTTTTGGTCCTTGAGCTGTTAATACCAAAGTATAAAGAATGATTTAGGACTTCCGCTAAAAAGTAAACAAATTAAGCTTTCGCAATAATGCTCTATCTCTTAATCCTTCCTTTAAAAGTAAACAATGGACTTTGAACTATTAATCCTCTATCATTACTCATCTCGCTGAAACATAAACAAAACAACTTTTTAATCTTATGTGTATTTTTATTTTCTCATAGCATAAACTATTAAAACGCCGTAAAAGAATTAAATATTAAATCCTTAAAGTTTTTTTATCATTTACAAACAATGATAAAGAGCCTTTTAATCATTTCATAATATCTGGATAGATGACGTCATTATTATTAGCTAAAGTTTTGTACCTTTTTCAGTTCTCAATGTTTACATTTTATGCAATTTTTCCAAATTTTTACCTTTACCTACCTATTTCTTTTTTAAATTTTCTATAACCTCCTCAATGTTTATACATTTTCTGTCCGCTAGGGCGCAGCATCTTACTCCACTCGGGAATTTTCCTGGCTAGTTTACATAATGTTCTCAATGTCTATGATTTATGCAACCTTCCCAATGTTTACATTTACCTATCTATTTGTTTACGTTTTCTTTAACCTTCCCAATATTTAAATTTTATGTAAATATAGTCTTCTCAATTGATTTTTTGCCTTTCCTAAATTGTTTTTCCCCTTTTCTGAACTTGATTTAATTATAATTAACTACCCTGGTTCCTAATTGCACTCGTATCAGACCTTGCGATATCATCGGCTCCTTTCGGTTACTCTCGGATACCCTCGGAGCAGAGCGGCCGGGCCCCGATCATTGTCCTCGGTGACGCTCGTTCGTCCTCGTTTTTCCTCGGGCCCCCACCTCGATCTCCCTAATCTGCCTTAGGATGCTCCCGATTCGAGAATAACCGAACTCCTCCGGCCTCATATGATCATCCAGAATCACTAGGAAAAATTTGAAAAAATCTCCTCTTCTCACCTGGACTTCTTCTCCTACGGTTCCAACCATTCATTTTACTCAGCACGTAGAGGTCTCTCGTCTGCGTACCCCTTGATCAACTATAAATATTTACATTTTTCATAACTTGAAGTCCCATAATTTTAGTGGTTTTTAGTAATTTTAGCGGTTTTTATTGATTTTAGTCATTTCTTATCAGCTTCTAATGGCAAAATACACTCCGGCAATAATATTATGCTTAATGTTTAACCGAATCCATCATTATAGATAGGTAAATGTAAACATTGGGAAGGTTGCATAAATCATAGACATTGAGAACATTATGTAAACTAGCCAGGAAAATTCCCGAGTGGAGTAAGATGCTGCGCCCTAGCGGACAGAAAATGTATAAACATTGAGGAGGTTATAGAAAATTTAAAAAAGAAATAGGTAGGTAAAGGTAAAAATTTGGAAAATTGCATAAAATGTAAACATTGAGAACTGAAAAAGGTACAAAACTTTAGCTAATAATAATGACGTCATCTATCCAGATATTATGAAATGATTAAAAGGCTCTTTATCATTGTTTGTAAATGATAAAAAAACTTTAAGGATTTAATATTTAATTCTTTTACGGCGTTTTAATAGTTTATGCTATGAGAAAATAAAAATACACATAAGATTAAAAAGTTGTTTTGTTTATGTTTCAGCGAGATGAGTAATGATAGAGGATTAATAGTTCAAAGTCCATTGTTTACTTTTAAAGGAAGGATTAAGAGATAGAGCATTATTGCGAAAGCTTAATTTGTTTACTTTTTAGCGGAAGTCCTAAATCATTCTTTATACTTTGGTATTAACAGCTCAAGGACCAAAAGTTACAGGATTAAGAATTAGTATTAATTAATATTCATTAATTAAAATTTACTGCATCGTATTCGAAGTTGTCAATGCCAACTCGTGT
>OX411306.1:149607933-149673485 GCA_948150685.1 Rhaphigaster nebulosa | reverse complement strand
TAGATGACGTCATTATTATTAGCTAAAGTTTTGTACCTTTTTCAGTTCTCAATGTTTACATTTTATGCAATTTTTCCAAATTTTTACCTTTACCTACCTATTTCTTTTTTAAATTTTCTATAACCTCCTCAATGTTTATACATTTTCTGTCCGCTAGGGCGCAGCATCTTACTCCACTCGGGAATTTTCCTGGCTAGTTTACATAATGTTCTCAATGTCTATGATTTATGCAACCTTCCCAATGTTTACATTTACCTATCTATTTGTTTACGTTTTCTTTAACCTTCCCAATATTTAAATTTTATGTAAATATAGTCTTCTCAATTGATTTTTTGCCTTTCCTAAATTGTTTCTCCCCTTTTCTGAACTTGATTTAATTATAATTAACTACCCTGGTTCCTAATTGCACTCGTATCAGACCTTGCGATATCATCGGCTCCTTTCGGTTACTCTCGGATACCCTCGGAGCAGAGCGGCCGGGCCCCGATCATTGTCCTCGGTGACGCTCGTTCGTCCTCGTTTTTCCTCGGGCCCCCCACCCTCGATCTCCCTAATCTGCCTTAGGATGCTCCCGATTCGAGAATAACCGAACTCCTCCGGCCTCATATGATCATCCAGAATCACTAGGAAAAATTTGAAAAAATCTCCTCTTCTCACCTGGACTTCTTCTCCTACGGTTCCAACCATTCATTTTACTCAGCACGTAGAGGTCTCTCGTCTGCGTACCCCTTGATCAACTATAAATATTTACATTTTTCATAACTTGAAGTCCCATAATTTTAGTGGTTTTTAGTAATTTTAGCGGTTTTTATTGATTTTAGTCATTTCTTATCAGCTTCTAATGGCAAAATACACTCCGGCAATAATATTATGCTTAATGTTTAACCGAATCCATCATTATAGATAGGTAAATGTAAACATTGGAAGGTTGCATAAATCATAGACATTGAGAACATTATGTAAACTAGCCAGGAAAATTCCCGAGTGGAGTAAGATGCTGCGCCCTAGCGGACAGAAAATGTATAAACATTGAGGAGGTTATAGAAAATTTAAAAAAGAAATAGGTAGGTAAAGGTAAAAATTTGGAAAAATTGCATAAAATGTAAACATTGAGAACTGAAAAAGGTACAAAACTTTAGCTAATAATAATGACGTCATCTATCCAGATATTATGAAATGATTAAAAGGCTCTTTATCATTGTTTGTAAATGATAAAAAAACTTTAAGGATTTAATATTTAATTCTTTTACGGCGTTTTAATAGTTTATGCTATGAGAAAATAAAAATACACATAAGATTAAAAAGTTGTTTTGTTTATGTTTCAGCGAGATGAGTAATGATAGAGGATTAATAGTTCAAAGTCCATTGTTTACTTTTAAAGGAAGGATTAAGAGATAGAGCATTATTGCGAAAGCTTAATTTGTTTACTTTTTAGCGGAAGTCCTAAATCATTCTTTATACTTTGGTATTAACAGCTCAAGGACCAAAAGTTACAGGATTAAGAATTAGTATTAATTAATATTCATTAATTAAAATTTACTGCATCGTATTCGAAGTTGTCAATGCCAACTCGTGTACTTTGAAAACATTTCAAAGCTATGAAAAGGTGCAACCTCTTTGGCCAGCATGATACAGTCCTTTCGAATTTGTCGATATATTTCTAAATTTGTAAGTCCATTGATTATACAATCAGAGATTAAAAAATACATAGAAGATTAAAAAGTTGTTTTGTGTACGTATAAAAGTTGAACATGAATTAATGATTAATTAATATTCATCAATTAAAATTTACTTCATCGTGTTCGTAGTTATTAATACCGACTCGTGTACTTTGAATATATTTCAAAGCTATGAAAAGGTATAATCTCTTTGACTAGCGTGATACCGTCGTTTCGATTTATCGATATATTTGTAAATTTGTAAGTCCATCGATTATAAAATCAGAGATTAAAAATACGTAGAACATTGAAAAGTTGTTTAAAGTTCGAGTATGAATTAATGATTAATTTATATTCATCAATTAAAATTTACTGCACCGTGTTCGTTGTTATTATTATCGACTCGTGTATTTTGAAAATATTTCAAAGCTGTGTAAAGGTATAACCTCTTTGGCCAGCGTGATACAGTCGTTTCGATTCGTCGATATATTTTAGGAATTGTGTTAGTGTTATAAACAGGTGATAAATAGAGTTAGGGGAGATCGTAGTGGGATCCGAGTACACACGAAGACGAGCGAGTGTCACCCACTACCTCGATGAGAGCGAACAGTCTCGTACGGCTCCGAGGACATCCGAGAGTAGCAGAAAGGACTCGAAAACATGGCGAGGACTGATTCGAGTGCAATTACGAGCCAGGTTTGTTGATTATAATTAAATCAATTGTCCAGCCTGACACAGTCGATTCGATTCGTCGATATATTTTAGGGATTAAAAGTTAATCCTTTTAAGACCATTATTTATACTATCAGATATTAAAAATACGTAGTACAATGAAAAGTTGTTTTGTTTATGTTTCAGCGAGATAAGTAAAGATAGAGTATTAAGAGCTCAAAGTCCAAAAGCTGTTATAGGAATATGGGGCCCTGCTATTTATTTGTGTTTTAAGGATCATCAGTTCAAAGTTCAAAATCTATTCAAATATTAGGAAGCGCTACCATTTATTTATGTTTTAGAGATAAACAGTTCAAGGTCCATATTTGTATTTCACCTGGACATAATCCAACTTGTCTATACAAGATGCAACCTGTTTACATGTTGATACAGTTACATATTGTAAAGGTTATGTAAACATTGAGAAGGTTGCACAAACACGAAAACAATGTAAAGGTTAGGTAACCTTCTCAAAGGATTATAAAGAGGGTACCTGACCCTTCATAGTATAGGTTATGATTATATAACCGTTGGGAAGGTTATAGACTATAAAGTGGGTACCTAATCCTTCATCGTATAGTTTATGATTATATAACCGTAGGGGAGGTTACAGACAATAAAGCGGATACCTGACCCTTCATCGTATAGGTTATGATTATATAACCGTAGGGGAGGTTACAGACTATAAAGTGGATACCTGACCCTTCATCGTATAGGTTATGATTATATAACCGTAGGGGAGGTTACAGACAATAAAAGCGGATACCTGACCCTTCATCGTATAGGTTATGATTATATAACCGTAGGGGAGGTTACAGACTATAAAGTGGATACCTGACCCTTCAACAAAACCTCAAGTCTCTCAAACTGTAGAAAAACAAAATGGCGGTGTAAGAAAAACAAAATGGAGGTCGGGCACACTCATGCTCTATAAGGTGGGTACCTAACCCTTCAACAAAACCTCAAGTCTCTCAAACTGTAGAAAAACAAAATGGCGGTGTAAGAAAAACAACATGGAGATCGGGCACACTCATGCTCTATAAGGTGGGTACCTAACCCTTCAACAAAACCTCAAGTCTCTCAAAAAGTAGGAAAACAAAATGGCGGCGTAAGAAAAACAAAATGGCGGTCGGGCACACTCATGCTCTACAAGGTGGGTACCTAACCCTTCAACAAAACCTCAAGTCTCTCAAAAAGTAGAAAAAACAAAATGGCGGTGTAAGAAAAACAAAATGGCGGCATAAGAAAAACAAAATGGCGGTCGGGTACACTCATGCTCTATAAGGTGGGTACCTGACCCTTCAATGGGTGGAGGGGGGTAAATCTTGTGGGCGGAGTATAGGTCAGGAGGTGCCGTGGGTCACGTGACTGGATCACGTGACTAAAATATGCGGGCGGAGCATAGACCAGGAGGTTCCGCGGGTCACGTGACCGGATCACGTGACTGAAATATGCGGGCGGAGCGTAGACCAGGATGCGCTGCAGGTCACGTGACTGGATCACGTGACTAAAAGAGGGCGGGGCATAAGGGTCACGTGACTAAAAAGGGGCGTGGCCTAATAGTTAAGGTTAGACCACGTGGTGGTTAAGGTAGGGTCGAGGCAAGACCACGTGGCAGTTAAGGTTAGCGGTGGAGGGGGTGGAGGAAATGGTGTCCCAGCTCCCGCATTTTCCCTCTACTCTCATTCCGTTATTGTATGTTGATTTCAGTAGCTCAAAAGTTCCCAAGAGATTTTTTCGTGTTCTGTGACAACATTAGAACTGCCTATGTCATTAAATATTGCATTGGAAATCGACAGTTTCTATATTTTAAGCAGAATAACCCGCTAACTTATATCTTATTCTCTTGCTGCACACTTCATCTCATAAATAGGGAAAAATACAAGTATTTTACACTCAATTTTAACACTTGAACCAGTGATAAAAATGTTAAATTAGAGTGGGAAAAAATCGCGTTTGTAACCTTTATTAGCTAACCATTATGATCTCTGTATTAAATTTTAATATAATTTTTTATGTGTTTATTATGACATTCAAGTAAAGTACCCTTTTCGGCTCACCAATTTCAACCAAAATCTATTAAATACATTCATATCGATATAAAAGTCCTATTTACCAAATTTGAGATATTTTAATATCTAAAACTTTAAATTTTAATATAATTTTTGATGAAAGTGTAATATGACCTTCAAGTAAAGTACCACTTCCGGTTAGCCAATTTTAACTAAAATTTATTATGTTATTTATGTTAACATGCAAATCTTATGTATCAACTTTGAGATGTTTTGCATTATATTTTAATATAATTTTTTATGAAAATAAATAATGACCTTTAAGTGAAGCACCACTTCCGGTAATCATATAGTAACCAAAAAGGGAGATTCGCAACTAGATTTTACAGTAATCCGAAATACAAAATTTTAACTTTCTACGGCTAACCTTTTTTGAGTTTTGCGAGATACGCACGTACGAACGTACAGACATCACGATGAGACTAATCAAAATAGATTTTTTCGTTGAAATCTGAAAACCGAAAATTTTCTCAATTACAATACTTTCTTTACTGCTTACAAGGAAGTAAAAATAGAAATAGGGAATTAAAAGATACCTTGTTATTCGAGCTTTTACCAAGCACGTGTCCTTTATTGGATAATTTATAAGAATTCATCATCCAGACACGTCTAAATCTTGTTAATCGTAAAGGAGAGAAATTTCATCAATACAATACGAGACTACATATAAGTTTAATCAAACCTTAAAAATATTTGGAACATTTTTGGATGTGGAAAAGCAAGGCGAACATTGCGCCGCCAGACAATTTCGTTCCACACTCTCCAAATTTCGTTGAGTGCCACTCAATGAGATTCGATGGCACCACTCCATGAATGACGTATCGTCAAATTTTGTGTAATCAAATAAAACGCGCGATATTTCATTGATTGATCTTTGTTCATTATTTGATACATGACTAAAAATGCATATGATAAAAAAGATTTTCATATACGATTAAAAACATGTTTTTAAAATGATTACTTTACAAACCAGAACATACCAAGTTATTTAAAAAAAAAAAATAGAACAATCTTATATTCAGAGTTGGATCAACCGGCTAGTAATTGTACTTCAAACTGTTATAGAAAAAGTTATTAAACAAATAATCTAATTGGTATAGGAATAATAAATCGAAATTAAATAAAGATTCTAAGTTAAATAACTTAATTGTTAAATAAAAGAAGGCATCAGACAAACTTGGGCACTATTCCAATATATATGTAATTTATTAAATTATATGTAATTTATATATATTAAAATATATATGTAATTTATTCAATTACTGATGATTATTTATTCTTTATTCAAAGTATTTATTATTCGTTCGTTAACTTTAAGATTAAGTTTTTATACAAATTATTTATTTGAATTCTTTCATTTAGAATAACAAACAATATGTTCCTTATTGCTCAATGCTTATTCAGCAAATTTTCGATTCAGTTATTAGTAAATTATTTCCCCAAGATATTGGATAAATATTGAATTTAACACCTTGTACAATATGAGATTAGAAACAATAAATTACTTTCAAAAAGTTATACTTGATATAGATACTTCTAAATCCGTGTATTGAATTATTGTGATTCAAAACTATTCTCAAATAAAATTCAATATTAAAAATCAGGTTTTATAACTCAATAAAAAAATATCTGATGTGGACAACACAAGACGTCCTTGTACGCCTATTAAACTATAAATAGGTGACTCAAAAAGTGGTTCTGAATTTGGATACTAGTTTCCGAAGATAGCATTATCTTAAAAATGACACTTGGCGTCGCGACGTCTATCTATTGACACACATATAGCCAAGCTCTTGTTTCTGGAGGTCTCATTCCGTTATTATATACCATTATTTTTCAGAAGGTAACTAGTTCCTAAGAGATTTCATCGTGTTCCGTGACAACATTAGAACTGAAGAATGGAAGAACTCGCTTAACTTCTACCTAATTTCCTCTGCTACAGACTTCTTCAGTTCACGAATGGGGAGGAAAACATGTATTTTACACTCAATTCTAACACTTAAAACTAACAATAAAATTGTTTAATTAGAGTTGAAAAAAAAATCGAGTTTGTAACCTTTATCATGTAATTCTATATATGTCAATTAGATGTAAGTCTATTATGATCTTCAAGTAAAGGAAAATTTTCGGCTCACTATTTTCAATCAAAATCTTTTACTTGTATTGATATTAAAGTGTTATATACCAAATTTGAGATGTTTTACATTTTATCTGTTATATGCTATTTACATTAATATGTAAGTCTTATATACCAAATTTGAGAAGTTTTGCATAATATTTTAATGTAATTTTTGATAAAAATCAATAATGACCTTCAAGTGAGTACTACTTCTAGTAATTATGCAGAGATAAAGGGAGGTTCATAACTAGATTTTACAATAATTCTAAATACAAAATTTTGAGCTAACCGTTTTTGAGCTATGCGAGATGCGTACGAACGAACGTATGAACGGACGTACAGACGTCACGACGAAACGAAAATTGATTCAGGGATGGTCAAAACGGATATCTCCGTTGAAATATGAAAACTAAAAATTTTCACGATTACAATACAATACTTCCTTTATTGCGTCTAAGGAAGTAAAAGATTACGAATAAAAATTCTTGAATGGATAATTTATTCATTATTCGTGAAATTTGATGTTATAATCAGTATATTGCACATAAAACCTAATAGAACTTTTATAAAAGAACGGTTACAAAAAAACAAACTCAGTTCCAAATGACTAGTCTATGCCGCAACAATCCATTGCTGAATCTAGACCTCATCCAATAGCCTCCGCCAGAAGGCTCTCTCTTGTGCTGCAGCTGGTTAGATAAACTGTCTGAGCTCGTTTTAAAATTTGATTACGGCCGGAAAATCACGTTTCTTAAAGCTTGTTAAATTCTTAAAAGGAAAAACATTCAGTTCCCTAAACAAATGATACATCGCTTTCTTGTTACTTTTACTTCAAGAATATATTTAATATATATTATGTTTATTATAGTTAATATATTGACATACATAAAGATACATATATGCAAATATTTCAAGTTAAAATGTTAGGATTTGAAACGTTGAAAGCAGTTTTATAAACTTCAGTTCAAGCATGACGTGACAGGAACAAATTTTGTTAGAAAACACATATTAACAGAGAAAACGAAAACAAAAGTAACAGTTACAAACCAAACTCATGAAATATAAAGAGATTAAGGTATTATATGAAAAACATTATGCAGAATATTATTTGTTATTAATAAGAGGGATTGAGAATTTCACGAAGAGTTTGGATTGCAAGAATTCAATGTGACAGCAATTTTATGGGTTAGTGGATTATTAAATCATCAATAAAATTTATATAGATGAGGATTTTGTAATAAACTGGAAAGGAAGAGCGTTTGTCTTAAAGTAGTCTGTGACGACGGTTATTTTTTGCGTTTAAAGATAGTAAAATCCAATTTTAGCAGGATATAGAGCACTGAACATTATATGTGTGTTTTATAAAGGTTTCTATATATACATTTGAAAGATAATTTAACTGTCTAAAAAGCTAATAAAAAAAAATAAAATAAAAATTAATTTAAATTATTAATTTTTATATTAGTACAAAACAATTTTTTGGTACAATCAAACAATTGGACTTTAATCCAAAGAAAAGTCGTTTGAGTGGCACTTGACACACCAGACGATTGTGATAATAACTATAACTATTTAAAAATATATATAACTATAATTTTTTTATAATTATATAACTATTTAAAAATAATAAATCATTTTATAATTATTTGCAGCATTTTTATTTCAGTCTTGTGTGAGAATTCTATGCCCTATTTGCCTTAATTAGCTCATTAAGGTAGCGCATCTGTTCTATAGCGATGAGCAGAATGTTGTTAAAGGTAACTGTTAAACAGGAGTAACGTATATAAAAAAAAAATTCAAAACAACTAAAAATTATAGATCGAAATTTGGAAAAGAATACCATATCACATTGGTCAATCTTGATGCAAATTGGTAAGGTGCTCCGGGGTATCTGAGCCCAGGGGGTAACTGCAATATCAATATTATAATGGCATTTGGCTAGCACACCAGAGATAAACAAAGAAGCTGAAGGTGTATCAACCAAATAATATTTTAATTCCCTTAAATATGGATATGAATAACCCCTTGTCCAGTTATCTATCCCATGGACTCAGATATCCCGGAGCATCCTACATTCATGCGAGAATTAAAATGTTACATGAAAAAGAATGATAATTAAAATTATCACTAGAAGTAAAATAAATAATTTATAACAAAGAATGAAACTCTTTAATACAGTTAGATATATTTATAATATTTACTCTAAGCTTAGAGACTTCCTAAACAAGCTTCTTCCTTCTGCATAAGCAGGAGTCTATGGGATCCAAACGGCCCAGCCTCACTTTTCAATGGTATTTAAAGCCAATAGAGGATAAGTAAGGGTACATGAACCTCAGCTACACAGATCATGTATAGAGAAAATTAATAATGACTTCTGTATTATATATTATGATAGTCTATTAGTAATTTTTTGTTGAGTTTTTATCTTTTGGGCGTTATGCGAGAGTTAGTGTTTTGTCGAAGAGAAAAGGAAATATCGTAGAAAGACGGATATGGAAAATGATAGCAAAATTGAAAGGAATGATGGTAACGATCTGTGGCGAAGAGTAAACTTCACGTTCTTACATTTTATTTAATTATTTTTAGAGTATTGTACCAAATTTCAATCGGAGACAGGTATCTTTTAATGATATAATAAAAGGCGTTTGATGATCTCAATAGGATGATAGACTATCATCAATGTTTTCAGAAAGGTATTAGGATAATAATAAATCTCGATTTTAGCATTCTAGTAAGAAGAGGTTGATAACCTGTTGGATAATCCGCTATAATTGGAGTGCATAAGAGCATTAAATTGAAAATAAACAATATTAACCTCTCTAACATTATGGCGGTAGAAAGCTTAAGACTACTGTATTACTTTAAATTTTTTAAATTTGTATCGTTATTTATTTCATTATTCAATATACGTTTTTTTTAATCATGTTATAAACAGCTCATTTATTAACTGTGTTTAGTCATCGTTTACAATCGGCACTTCAGGCGTTTCACAAAATTTCAAAAAGTTCTATTAATTAATTTTTAAGTTTGGACAGATTTCTTTTTTATGTTTTAGATTGCTCAGAATTTGAATTAGCCATAGCTATCGCTTATCCAGGAAACTTTAGTGGTTTAAGTAAGTTAATAGTCTTATCACATGATATTAAAAACAAGAACATTTTGTCATCAGATATGAATTCAGAAAATTTAATAAATTTTTTTAGAACTTGTCAAGATTTTTGCTTCAGAATAAACTTGCAAGCATACAGAAGCCTCACAATTGCTTGCTGCGTAAGCTTTATTCATTTATATATTTATAAACGTGCTCCTCAACCTGTACTCAACTGTTTATTTAATGTATTCATAATTTATTTCAGAATATAATTTGATGTTAATTACGAAAATATAATAATTTATTTATTTAATTTATTAAATTGTAAATAAAAGTTTTGTAAATATAGATAAGTAACATGTTTCTAATTGAAGAGATCAGTAAGATTATTACATTTAATTAGTCTCAACAAGCCTGATCCACCTCTGTGAGTCTTGGCCTTTTTTTCAAATTCGTTATAGACAGCCTGATTTGCTGCATTTTGTCTATGGGCCATTCTCATGAGACTTGTCACATTCGCATCTTTTCTTTTTTAGGTTGTTTTTATATGCCTCTAATTACTATGGAGTTGACTCTAATTTTTGTGTGTATTACTGGTGAGTACACTTATCATTAGTAAATAGTTAAGGGTCAAAAAAATTTACATTTAAAGGAAATGGTTAGGAGGTCATAAAGAACTTATGTCTCCATGAAATGGTGAAAACGAGAGCTCAAGTAAATAACCAAATAATCAAATAACCACTGTTTTATATATATATATATATATATATATATATATATATATATATATATATATATATATATATATATATATATATATATATATATATGAAAATAGGAGTGAATTCCATAATAATTAAAGACATGTATAAACAACCTCAAAGTCAAAAGATGCGAATTTGACTAGTATGACATGTGATCATTTGGTTTATCTACCGCGCGATCTTTTTTTAACTATTGTGGTGGATATTAATGGTTGTCGCCAAAAAATGAGAATTAAAACACCATGGAGAACTATCGATGGGGAATCAATATCAGTAACTAGTTGGTTAGGGAGTGCATGCTTAATATATTAAAAAGATAAATATCTAGTTCGTCCCAATTCTGAGGGTTTTTTCTTTCCGTGTCCGTGCAAGAAATATATAGTCTCCACCACGTTTAAGGAACGAATGTTAAAAAAATCGTATTTTCCGAATGTCTTAGTAATTTGTACTTATGTATTTCGTAAACGCCGTCGACCATTGGTATGATTTATAATCAACACAATTAATGTTATTAATTTAATTGGATCGCAACTGTCGACTTCCACTCGCTCAAGAGATAAACAATCCTTCAATTGATCCTTTTTAGTTGGAATCGTTTTCAGCCCATATTCGCATAAATACCTACGAATCAATTTATGATGTTAGGTTTATTACAACCTCTATATATGGCCGACCGTGAAGAACATATCGTTTTATTAATTTACAAGGTGCAAATTTGCAAAATAAAATCTTATTAACACAAATCTAGAGCTCAATCGAGTAAAAAGTTCAAGAGATAAAAAATTATTCGCAATGGAGAAGTTAAAAATAAATTGTTAAGTCCATTTTCGGTCCTCTAAAAAGTAGCTATATTCACATTCGTTACTTAAACGTTGTGGCGACGATCTAATGAAGGTTTTAGTCACCAACGTTACTATACTATTCTTCAATGGAAAATTCGTGTTTAAATATTTACTGAATTCTTCGACCTTAGTGATAAGGAATGTAGATAAAAAACAAATTAAAAGGTTAGACACTCGAATAGACAATTCCAATTAATAAAAATTATCTTGAAAGCTTATCAATTATTTTCTCCTACTGTTAGATTACCATGGCTCTTCACGATATTTAAAGGGATATTTGGTCTAAATTATTTATGTACCACTTTTTATTATTTCTTAGGTCCAATTATCGATATAGACATTGGTCATAGGCGTTTTAATCTTAAATTTAAACATAACATTTATCGATCTTTACATATCGGCTCAAATTTTAAAATCGACGTAGTTTTTTGAAAAAGGCTTAAGAGCCAAAAATGCGAAATTTAGGTTCCAATTGATTTTGTGACGTAAAAACCACCACTATCAATTCCCGCTCACGATATATCGAATAAAAATTGGAAATGGTTTAAAAATCGAATATTGATAACGTAAGCACCAAATACTAACGACTCTCAGTCGCCACTCTGGCCTTAACCAGTGCTAGAATCCTTTAAAATATATTGTAATTATAAAGGTTTTGCCAGTTTAATAAACTTCTATTCTATAAAATAAAGGATAAAATAAAAAAAACATAAATTGTTATTTGGAGAAAAATCGTTTCATGTGTTTCCTGTAATGTTTGCTAAATGGCGCTCACGCCTTTTCAAAAAACTTCATAATAAAAAGATATCGTTGCATGAAAACAAAATATATATCGATATATGACTTGAGAAACTCGTTCACGTTACACAATGGTTAGCCAAGATGAGCACATGTCAGCAAATACTTCAGATTCTTTAAGTCTTAGCTCTTGTAAGTTCCTTTCACTTCTTGATTTATCAATCAAGTGTTTTCTTCCATTAAATTGCTAAACTCGTATATACATTTTTACTATTAGGTCACAGGAACCCAGGTTTTGCTGCAAATAAAGCTGACTTAACAAGCATTTTCATAACTAGAGCCAGAGGGAATTAAAAATCCGTACAACCTAATTAAAAAGAAATATCGAAAATTGGTCGAGAAAAAAAATTATTGATGCTGTAAAAGTTGTGATGTTAACAAGTTAGTTATTATCTGCTCGTGGTTTTCATTTAATTAATTATATCTTATTAAAATATAAACCCAAAATGGGAAAAATGATCAGAATTGAAAGACAATCCACCAAAATGGATCGTAAATACAAGGTCTACCAGCAAAGATGAATGGTTCAGCTTTTTCGACAAGGATTGAGTGATGGATATATCGGCAGAAATTTGTGATTGTCTTACTAGACCATGCGATATGTAATTAAAAAAATTATCATTTGGCAATAAAAAACACTTAAGCCCATTCACAATCAATTAGCCGGTCCGGCTTTCAAGCACGGAAAAATTGACTATAAAACTGACCATATGTGGCCGCTCAACAGTTTTTCATTTATTTTGTCCGTTCCATTAGTGCGGTATACAGTGTGACAATGAAATTAATACAAAGCAAGAAAATACTCTACAAAATATACTATGATTATTGTATGTAATAAAATAATATAAGGAAGAATTTCTTTTTACAATAACCTATATAATATTTGTATTCGTTTTTTAGAGAATTATAAATATAGGTTATGGTATAATATGGAACTTTGTTGGATTTAAAAAAAAAATAAGTTAGCTGGATGAAAAACAAAATATGTTTTTTAATTTTTAGAAACCAACAGTAAAAATGTTCATAAATTTTTTAATATAAAAATTCATATATTAATTTAAAAGTTCATATATTAATATAAAATTCATATATTAATTAATTATTAATTAATTCATGTATTAATTAATTATTAATCAATTCATATATTAATATAAAAGTTCATAAACTTTTACAGGAAATAAAGAATCATAAATAAAGAAGAAGAAGGAAATATCGATTATAAGACTTTCGATGTTTTTAGTGATAGGACGTAAAGAATACTGCCAGAAGGAAACGAAGTCCTGCCGTACAGTGGGACGAAAATGACGAAAACCTGTCATAATTCTTTAAATTCTACACGGAACGGCCAAGAACGTTTCAAATTTTGTTCATATACCAGCCTTCCATTGTGAGTTCAACCTGTCAATAGTAATATTAACAATTAAAAAAAATAAATTATAAATTATAGAATGTGTTAAAACAAAAGCAACAAAAATAATAACGCATGCATAAATAACACAAGCGATGTGAAAAAACTCCTACTTCCTATACATTTGAAAAAATGTATATACCGAATATAAATATATTATATATTTGTATAACAGAAATATATTACATATTTAATAATAGAAATATATTATATTATATAAAGATATGAATTTATTTATATTATTTAAACAAAGAAATTTTGGATTTTTATATATAATATTAGAAAAAAAAAATGTATTTGACCATTTCTAAATATAAAAAATAAAGTTTTGCTTATAGTGTTATTTTGATTAGAAAATTAATACTTTTAGGATTACTTTATACATTTAACTAACGAATTTATTAATTAATGAGACAAAGAAAACTCTAAAAACAATCTTAACTCAGTCAAAATATGGTAACAACATTTCATCAAGAATATATTTAATGTTACCTCGTCCCTTTATATTGACATAATTGACAAGATCACATTACCCATACTGACTATGGGTAATGTGATCTTGTTTTTCAGTCTAGATGCGTCGGCTAGTTAATTATTTGCTGCTATTTGAGAGACTCAAGGATTTTTTGGAGACAGTATCAAATCATGTTTACGTAAATATTTTATTTTCTTCTACAAGTGTGAGAAAGTTCCTGAAATTTCGACCTTACCATTCTGTTTATCAATATTCTTTTAATATAAACTACAAATATTAACTTTCAAATACCCTATTCTTCATTCCATTGTGGCTAACTATATTTTTTTGTTTGGTTTGAAGGAAAAAAATAATTAGTAGTATAAAATACTTAAAATTTACGCTATTCTGAATTTAATATTTTTTCTGATCATTACATTCGATTTGATTAATCATTTCTTGCGAGTTTAGCGCTTTCAAAGGTTGATATTTTAATTAAAATACTTTATTCTAGTAAATTTTTGATTATTGAAATTATATCATTAAAATTTATAAAGCATTGAATAAATATTTACCGAACCAATTAATTTACCGAACAATATGAGGTGATTTGTTTGGATTTCATTGCTGACAATGAGTGTAATATAATTTTCAAACTATCATTAAATAACTATGAAGTTGTATAAGGTAATTGTGAATAATAATTATGCCTATGATTTTATTAAAATATGATAAAACGTTTCGAGGTATTTTTGCCTCATTTTTAGGATTAAGATTCAACTGTTAGCAACATATATAAAGTAACAAATATTGCACAAGTTTACATCAACTAACAATCACTAATTCACAATTTTTTTCTATTTAATCAGCTGCAGAAATGGAATTAAAATAAATTTAATTTTTCTTTTAATAAAATGTTTTTAAATAGTAAAAAAATTAAATTGAAAAATTTGAACTTTTAAGGTAGAATTAGATAGATACAATTTGTAAATTAGTGATTCTTATTTGATGTAAATTTGTACAATATTATTTTATTTTACATTATTAACTGTTGAGTGTAAAACCTGAAGATGAGTCAAAAATAAACCAAAACGTTGTCCGTGATGTTTTTTAAAAAATCTATAATCTGGATATTTTTAACCCCGCAACGTGGGACTCGATCTATAATAAAAGAAAGCATGTCCTCTTTCTTCGCGGTGGTCATTACGACCGAAATTTTCCTAGCTGATAAGGCATGGAAAAAACTGACGAATCAACGTCTCGAAGCTCAGGCCAAAAAAGCCGGATCGCCAGAGAAACGCCTGCGCAGTAGCTTCAGTTATCGTTCAAATACAACTGTGTGGTTAACTGATCGTGTATGGGCTTTAGGCAGAAAATGCGTTGTCTTAGTGCGTGAATCAGTATGATGATGCGAAAAGTAGCAAAAAAAAACCCTAATAAGAGCTCTTGAGGTTTTCACATTTTACATAACAATACTCCAACCTACCTAATTTATTAAGAAAAAATATTAATTTATTAAAGAAAACAAAACATGTAGATTTTTCTTTTGTTTTTTTAAACATATACGATGGCAGAATTTTATTTTTCGTTGCACATTTTTGCACGTTTTATAATTTTTTTACTGCACGAAATCCGGGCTCTGGTCATAACAATGCCATTTAAACCCCATTTATTTTCATAAATTAATCTACAGATAAATGATAACGTATATTTTTTAGAGGAAATTTCACCTAGTTTAATTTTTGACACAAAATGTTTTCCGATGAATCCAATGTTGTTTTCTGATGACCCAATGGATTCATTAGCCATCATCCCTCCTCCGGAAAGGTACTGTAAGTGTATTTTTCAGGAAACTCTCCTTCAAAACTTCTCTGACGTTTTTTGTTTTTTTTTCTGGATAGGAAACTTAATCTTTAATTGTCTGTACTACTTAAGGTTGTACAGATCATAATTTTCCAAACGCGTGGAAGCAGAGACAAATTTTGATTCTTAAATATTAACATGGTATAATTTAGTTCTGAGAAAAGCTATTCTTTTATTTTCTTTTTTTTTTTTGAGCCTCAGCGGCAACCATAACCTCCGATTTATTTTTTTATTAATTGTACAAATCAATTCATGCCAAAAATAATAATAAAAATCTGGTGCGGTGCGCGCATCACACAACTTATACAATTATATTAATGGACAATTATATAACAGGTCTAGGAAGACTTGGGAGGTATGTGCCAAGGAGGCCTTTGGCAGAAGAGAAATCGACTGGGGGAAACGGCAGTTGGTAGAGGATCAGGATTTGTCGATCTGCTTCTACAAGCAAGTATCTCACACTGCTCGATGGTAGAAGAGGATACGATTAAGAAGAAATATTTTATTTGTTAATAATAATTATTAAATTATTATTAATAAATATAATAATTATCTTTTTAATACAATTTTAAAGAGTTCACATAAACACTGCTTCTAATAAACTCAGCAGCATACACATCTTCTCCCACTTAAGTACAATAAAAAAGTTTTTTAAACAATTTTAGTACAACAATCCTGTAAACTACCTATACATTTTGACTTTGTAAAGTTACAAATATCTGCAGCTGATCTTTGCTAATACTGGTCCAATTTTTATGATTCTTTTATTCTTTTTTAGATAATTTAATTACCTTTCATACAATTCTACACATAACTTACGGTAGAATACATACTTTTTAAGCTATGCGCAAATAAAATATTTTTTTCATCACAACTTTTTCCCCTGCAATTTGTCGGCGATTTACTACATAAATGAAAAGTTAAAGGCCTTTATGAAGAATAATTTAGGCAAGTTTCATCAAAATCGTTGGAGCCGTTTTCGAGAAAATTGTAAAAAAAGTATAAAATCGATTATATAAAGTGGCACTTCCGGTTAGTCGATTTTGACGAAAATGTTGCTGTAACATCACATGTATGTACCAACCTTAAAATACGTAATTTCAGTATCGTACAACTTTTTGTTGAGCTAGACTGATCACATACACACAGACACACGGACACACAGACCATTTAGCGAGACTTGGTCATTTGGACTCAGGGGACCTTAAAACGTGTATTTCCGTCGAAAACTCGAATTCGAAAATTTTCACGATCGCAATACTTCCCCTTACTATATACTTCGTATACAGGCAAGGGAAAGTAAAAATTACAAACGTTTAGAGCTTGAGATTATTTTTCATTTAAAACACTATATTTAAACAAATTGGACATATAAATCATAACACAAAAAATAATCATTTTTTCCTTGTACTCTGTACTAAATATTCATCTAATAATCATAAATCAATTAATCAATAATCATAAATGATAAATCATTTGCCACTTCTATACATTTTTTTTTTTAACTAGCTTCAAATGTTATACTTTCGTCTTCAGTTCTAAAGACACACAAAAATTCTAAAATTCTCAATTTAAAATACACTTTCGTATCATTATACATATTAAATTATATGTCATCAAAATACATTATAATATTTAATATTTTATAAATTAAATTTAATATAAATTATTTATAAAATATTAATGAATTATGAATTTAATTATGACAAGAGATCAAATATATGTTGGTACTCAACAAGGTTAAAGTGGATTATATCAAACAGAATAGGTTACATTAGCACTGAACTATTAATGAAAATGATTGTAATGGAAGAAGAGTGTTTGTAGGTAAATGGTACGGTTTAAGGGGAAGGATCGGGGTTTCTTCGGTAATTCCGGTAAGTAATTGTTTATTCTGTTTTGGATAGGAATAAATTTAAAATTAGACTTTTGGAGATATTTATTTGGTCATTTGAACAGAAATCTGGATTAGATTTGTAGGATTTTATTATTACAAGTGCTTCATATATATTTAATTTGAGACTGTTTTCTTCGTTATGTATTAATTTAACTCCTGAGTCTTTAATGAATTTATGTTTTTTTTTTCCATTTAAATGAATTGTAAAGTTGGAATTATCTTTCTTGTTATTATATGCATGTATATGTTCTTTTAATCTTTGATTTCGTGATCTCCCAGTTTTTCCCGTGTATTTGGCTGCACAATCGTTGCAATTTAGTTCGTACACACCGATTTTTTAGAAAGGGTCTATTTTGTCTTTAGGAGAAGGGAAATATGAGCATAGAGTTTTTTCAATTTTAAATGCAGGATTTATTCTCAGTTTTTTAATTATTTTCCAACTTTGGTGGAAACAGGGCCGTTGTATGGAATCGAAACATATCGTTTCGGGATGGGCCTGTCTTCGGCGGTTTTTGGATGTCATTAGTTACTTTTTTTGCAGCAGTTTTTTAAAATATACAGAATAGAATATTAATAAAAAATTGCAAAACAAACAGAACAATAGTAAGTGTGAAGAGAATGGGTAGGGAGGCATGTAACAATAAATGCATATATTAGTACAGAGGTCATTTAAATTGATAGTACAGTATGACGAGGATATAAAAGTTAAGTCACTCCCCAGAATATTTTATAATGAAACCATGAATTATTGACGAAGTAAAATTGAATAGGTGGAGGGCATGGAGGAGGGGAGAGGTCATTGTGTATTTTAAAGGTAATATACTAATTTTAATAAATAACAAAATATGTTGCAAATTTAGTTGTAATTCTTTATGTTGGATTGTAGAAAATAAAGAACCTGAAGTACTTCGAAACGTCGACAACAATACTATAAATTTTTTTTTTTTTAATATTAAAGTTAAATATCAATGGGAAGTTCTTCTTCACAAATTAATTAAGTCATGATTATAGTGATTTTATCGTACCCGATATTTTTTGCTATGGAATATATTGTTTCGATTTCTTTATTATAATTCTTTTCATTTAACGGTGCGTTCAAAAGACGGTGAATAATGCTATTAAAGACTGCGAGTTTATGTGCTATCGGTCTCCTAGTTTCATAGTTTACAACGACCTCCGTGTGTGTGGGTTTACCGGAAATGTATTTGATCTCTTGTCTTAGTTAAATTCATAATTCATAAATGTTTTATAAAATTAATTTATATTACATTTAATTTAATATGTAGAAGAATATGTATTTTGACGACATATAATTTTTTATACCAAACTGTATTTTAAATTGCTGATTTTTGAATTCTGGTGTGTTTTTAGAAATGAAGATGAATATATAACATTTAAAACTAGTTCTCAATAAAAATAAATTCATAGAAGTGGCAAATAATTTATCAATTCCTAATTAGATTGATCCTTTTATAACTTCATGTGTACGTCAACTAAATATTCATCATATGTAACTCCTTTGTTCAGAATAACAGTGAGACTTTATATCACCTTAAAATACTTTAATATTACATTTAACGAGCTTAAAAAACTTTCCTTTGAAAAATGTGATGAGCATTGTTTCGAATCATAGTCAGGAGCTATCTCAGTTGTTATGTAATAGTAATTAATGATAACAAACTATGCTTTTAGTTCATAAACAGTATAACAGTTACGTTCAAAGGAGATAAAATTTTTGCCGTCAATGATAAACCGACGTTATTAGCCCAATATTCTTATCATAGGTGGTTTAGTTGAGCAGAGGCGTACGCAGGAGGATATTTTCCCATTCTCCCTCTTCTCTCGAAATTTTTGAAAAAATATTATTTTAATATCCACTTACATAAGTTTTGTATTTTTAATAATAATTTTTGATCTAATTTCCATTCTTATCCTTAAAACATACGCCCAATTTGGTGTTCATAGACACTTAGTGATTACTTGTCTTCTTCTTAATTAATTACCCTCCGGAAACAAATTACAAAACAAAAATTGCGCAAGTACACACATATTGGAGGAAGAATTTGACGAATACACATAGCACATATACATAGGAGTTGATATATTAATAAATTAATCCTAAAGTACAATGATTCTAATTTCATTCCATTCTTATATTGTTGAACATAAGCCAATTTTTTTTTTTTAAATTCAGTTCAGTAATTGTGAAAAAAAAAATGTTTTGAGACCATTTAAGCGAGAAACTCCTTAAAAAATGCTCATACGAATTTTAAAATATTTTAACATACAAAAATAGTTTCATTTTTTAGATTTATTTATTATTAGTATTTTTCCCGTTGAATAAAAATCTCATGAAAAAACAAATGAGAAGTAATGCTATTTAAAGGTAAAATATTATGAAGGAGTCTGTCAAAAAGCATGCAATTTATTTACATAACGAAACAAAAAAAATACTGATGCTATCTTTTGATACATCATTATATGCATATTGCTTCCTACTGAAAAATGCCATATGCTTGTAGTTTTCATTGTTTTGTTACGTTCTTAATTATTTGACATTTTAATTATTTTTATTAAAAAAATGTCTGGTGTGTGCACTTAGACAACTTTTCCTGTCGCTTTGGGTTAGGGCTAAACCTCGCCGACTTTTAGTAAGATTTTTTTTTTTTTAAAGGCTGAATGAAACTGAATCTTTTTTACTGATTCAATAATTTCACTATAATAGAATATCCAATAACTATGACAAAATTCAATTGTTCAATTAGGTATTTAGTTTTTATTTCGCAAACTATAACTTTTTTTTTTTTTAAAGTCTCTTATAAAGCCATAGCGAATCATTTATTTATTAAGGGTATAACAAAAAAAGTTTCAATTTTTGATTGTTTACATGCACTAAATAGTAAAATAAAGTTGATTGGAGGTCATGTGATTTGCCGAGAAATCCGTTGGGTAGTCTTTCTACCTGGAGTACCGAGTGGAGGAGATGCGCGGCTGATGCTGTGGTGAGACAGTGATCTATTTTTGAAGAAGCATGCCCAAAAATCCTTTTATCGATTACATTGTTTTAGCTCACAATTTATCTATCTAATTAAATGTTATCATCGGAAATCTTACATAGATTACCCAAAGTTTGAGATGAAGCCAGGCCTCCAGACTCCAATGATATTATCATTATTTATCATTAAAAACAATTTTTATCTGGCAAAGGTATGTTTCACAAAAACAAAATCAACTATCTATTGTGTAATTCATTGATTAGAAATAACATTTTAAATTATTTAATCAAGTGGTTATTTTAATAATAAATAAATTAAGAATGTATTTTACGTACTTAATAAACCTGACGAAATAGTTAAATTATACAGTTATGTACTTCAAGAAATTACATTGACCTTTTAAAATACTTGTATTGGAAGCCAATTTAATTATAAACTTAATCTGCGATTCGATTTTGATGAATAAATTGATTTGGAAACTAACGTTAACTAAATGTAGGCAAATGAAATATTGTTTGTTTGTATTTTAATTATACAACAATTTATTTTTTATATAACTAATAAAAAATATACACACACCTATATATACAATAACAGTATAGAGTGAAAATTGCTTTTCCTAGATTGATTTATTGTTGCGAAATTACCGAAATTCTTCGCTGTAATTATGATACAACTTTATTTCTCATGAATATTATTCAAAATTTATATTCACAAATTTAAGAAAATCGTTTTTCTTATCCTGAATATTTCGTCGCTTCAGAGCAGAACTATCCTTTCTCAAAATTTGGCTTTTTCAGTTTTTTATAATTTCAGATAATTCAAACTATTGCTGATTTAATGCACAAATATCAGAAGATGTAGCGTTGGCTCATGCTTACGTATTTTTGTTGCTTTCGGGTTCCCGAATTAGCATTGACGCGAGGGTCTATAATTTCTGGTAGAAAAACCTCTTCGTAGAAATAAATTAATTTATGTACCATTTATTTTACCCAAAACTCGTAGTATTTTATTATTTCTTCTATATTCATATCAACATCCAGACCACTTAAAGGATAATTAAAGTAACATTTTATTTTTCGTGAAATAATGAGTTGGCATGGATTAGGTAGAAATAATTGTGTGTTTTTTTTTTTAATTTCATAGTATTTTTGTAAATGCAAAACTTTTTTAGTCTTCGAATAGCATCTTCTATCTTTAAGTTTTTGGCAGACAAGGGACACTTCACTTTAATGATTGTATCACCTCCAACCAATCCTTTAGGAGATGCTCTTAAATATCCGTAAACAGGGTGAACAAATAATCCACATGGTAGAACCTGTAATCCAGAATTTAAAGAAAATGGCTCAGTAACTTTGGATTCCATCATTGAGCCATATTCCATTGCCTTAATACGATAATCTAATATATTCCTCACCACTGGAGCCTATTTCTTACTGCCTCTATACAAATGTATCGAAAACTGGAAGCTGTCAGCTTGTTCTCTCTTTCAGTGAACCATTTTGGATTCTCTCTTTGTCCTCATTTCCCTTCCTCCAGTTTTTAAATTTCTGCCTTATCTAATTCTGATTTTTTTGAATTGAAGTGAATATTAAATTTATTGGCATATGTTGATGCTCCATAAATAGGTCTATTAATACAATTCTATGTGTCAGGTAAATTGTCATAAGTAACATTTTCAATGTTTTAAAAGAAAGTTGTGGATAGTGGTTAATATTTACATTGGAAATGTTGCATATTTTACTACCCTACTAGCTTATATAGGATACTTTATCTTGAAAATAAGGCCAGAATAATACAAAAATAAAATCAAAATAAGCAAAATTAGTCTTACGACAGTTTACCTCTGAAATACAAATTAAAGCTAAAATAATTAAATGGTATAGAAATTGTATAAATTAATATTGTTTTGTTTTTTCAAATATAGTTTATTGCAATTTAAACTTTGGCTATATATTGCTATGTTTTATCTAGGTTTAGTTGAGCTTGATATCTATTTAGCTGCTAATACATTAGTCTATATATATATCTATAGGGATGCCATTGGGCAATCATTGAGGATGATTATCCCAAAATTAAGTAAGCTTATGAATACTTTTGAATTTCTTACCTTGTCCTCTAAATTGGAAATTGGCCTGGTTTGTGGTTACCATTATTTAATAATGAACCAAGATAATGTTCCTACTTTTAAGTTTAATACTAATGTTAATCAAAGTTACTGCTATCTTAATGAAATATATTCAAATTAAATATGGGTATGGTTACTAAAGAACAACCTCCTCGCTAACATTTATCTTTATTCCTCAAAATTAAAACAACAAACTATTACAATAAAAAGTTAACCATGGAATGATTCAGCCTAGACTTAGCTATTAATTGTTTTAACATAAATCTCTTATCTGTACTAATTGGTGTTGATGGTTCCTCAGCATCTCTCCCTCGGGTTCCCCTGCATATCTTCAGTCATGGAGCCAGAGCGCATCTCTCATCTTCAGAGTCCCGTTGTTTCCCCCTCAAACAAGATCAGAGAGGAAGGCTTACGTCAGGCGAGGTCAGAGTTCAGCCAAGATCAGTGAAGAAGTCCCTCTTTTCACCTCCTTGCTTCTCTTCCCCTTTCTCTCTTGTTCTGCCTAAGAGGGGGTCGAAAACGTTGTTCATTGGCCGACTAGTTTTATAGAGGGAGGAAATTCTAGGATTTCATCGGATGGCTTCACCCCTTGTCCTGACAGGCGGTATCTGCGAACCATTATCCAACTAGTATAATTTAATCATACCTTTTCCAGGCGGTCTCCACTTTTTCCTCGAGGCCAGCCGAAGCCTAAGGGGAACAGTTCTTAAAATTGATTAGGTATCCCAGCTTTTGGCTTTGTTACAGTGTTAACTTCTTGGTAGGGTTTTAAATTAACTTATCCCTTATCTCTGAGGGTACGCGCTGAGGTGACATCTGTCATCGCCTGTCAATTACCTTTCTTTCTACCTGCTCGTCCCTTATTAACTTTTGTTCGCCCCTGGTCTGGTTAAGTTATATAACGATAATATTGTCCAATATCAATACATATTAATATATATATATATATATATATATATATATATATATATATATATATATATATATATATATATATATATATTTTATACATAATCATGGATATTTAAATTATTTTTATGCTAAAAATATTGTAGCAATTGATTTTTTTTTTTTTTTTTTTTTTTTTAAAGTGTGGACACAAACATAAATAAGTATGTATCTGTGAATGTGAAAGTACCGAGAAAATGGCCAGTTATAAACACGCTTAAGGCATTAATTTTCTTTGAGACAATATCTAACAAGTTGTTGATCATTTAATATTATAGATAATGTGATGATAAATTTTTGTTCTTCACTATTTATAGAATAATTATGGTGCCCTCCTATAGTAGAGAGTAAAGTTTCATTTATTTTTTATTTTTAAATTACCCACAGTTTTTCAGTTTTAGGAGGCCATGGACACCTCTACAAGTTATGGATAGCCTACCCTAAAAATAATAGATCAGCAGAAAGCTGATTACAATGACTTTAGATGATTATTACAGTTATGATACATTCATATTTTTTAAATCATTAGACTTTTCAGTGAGTAGGCATGAAAAGACAGCTAAACCAATTAGAATGGAAAAGCAATGACTATTATCAGTTAGCTGATAGGAATGAATGGTCACTACAACTAATTACTTCATTGAGGAGATATCTTTATATAATTATCACTACAGTTGACCTAGTTCAAATAAACAATACTATGGTATCGACCTAAATTACTTTTCAAAGACAGTTATGTTCAATCATCTTTTATTGTTTATTTACTGAAATTTATGACAATATATATTAATGACCCGCTTGGATAGATGTGGAGTAAAATAAATAAATAATTTATGACAATATTTTAACAAAATACATTAACTATATAAAAAATATGAAAATTACTTTTAGAGAAACTTCCAGTTTAGAAAAAGTGGATAGGGTTATCTTTAGAAATGACTAATTTTAATAATTTCCGTTGATCCTATTTCACATCATTTTCTTTGATTTTCTTGCTTATTCCATCATTCAGAATCAAGTAAATCATTCCTAGTTCAACCGTGTAGAACTATTGAGCTTTTGTGTGGTACAAGTAATAGCTATATTAATATATACATTCTAGATCTAGAAATCTATCTGTAGGTAATATAGCATTTCCAAGTCAATTGTAACCTTTTCTAAATCAATGCCACCTTTTCCATTTTAAATATAACATTTTCCATTTCAATTGTAATATTTTCCATTTCAATTGTAACCCTTTTGAGGTGCAAAAAGAGACTTCTTAGGAAGTTATTTAGCAGAATTTATAAGGCATTAACGGCTTAACGGGAATTGTACCAATGTAATATCAGCTGTGACCTTTTAGGAACTTTTTGTAATACACCCCACAAAAAACTTTAATTGAATTTATAAAAAAAAATAATAAATAAAAACATGCATTTATTTTTTTAAACAAATGATATATGTTGAATATACAATTTTTGTTTATAAAAATGTTACAAAAATAAACATATGTTTCCATTTATTATTGCTATTTTTTATAAATTTAATTATACTTTTTTGGTGAGGCGTATAACAAGCAAGTACCAACTGATACTTCATGGGTCCATAAAGGACGATTTTGATAGAGAAAAAAATTTGTATATATTCGAAATAGTCCAGTGATATTTTTAAATATTTCAGATGGTTCAAGCTAAAATTCATTAAACGTGACAGGTTTCAATGTGTAGCCATCCCCATCTAAGATAATCTGATAGTGCATGTTGCCAAAATTCTTAATTATCCATTATTCTTAATATCATTTATTCTTAATAAGTTGACAAATCTTCATGAAGGTTTGTTGTTAAAATAACATATTGCTTACACTTTGTCTCCTATAAGATGTTGTCGAACTTTTTTTACTTCATTCCTACTTACATCAAAGTTAACACAATCCTTAGGTGGTTTGAGTACATCAAATTTTATGTTAATTCTTTTATTGAGATATAGTTCTGCTGGCGACTTTCCACAGACCAAAGGCATTGATGGGTAGATCAGAAGAATCTTGTACGTTTGTTTGTAAAAGCATAGTCAGGGTTGACATTGCCTTAAATTTATTTTTTGAAGTTTGGAGGTTTTTCTCTGCCGGATATCCAGGCGCTATAATTTTTTGTTTAATTCCAGCCATGCCAAAAAATTTGGTAAAGATCTCGCTCTTGAAAATAGTTGATTTGGTGTCCTCCAATACCAAAAAATAGTGAATTCAACTCTCTTGAAATTTTCTGATTGCTCCTCCCAGGAATGAATAGGAACCTTATCTGGATTATTCATTGCATTGGTACATTCTTGACAAGACTGCATAGATATTTCAATTTCTTCATCAATATTTTTCCAATACACATGCCTTCCCACTAATTGTTTCATTTTCACTATAGAGTAGATAAGAGCAAAGCCCTGCATTTTTTTTTTTTTTAAACTGTGGACAATCAGAAGTAAATTTTCCTTCAATTTGATATTCAAGTTTTCGATTTGGATCTTACCTTTAGCCTCTGATAATATTATTAATGTCTGATTATTAACCGCAGAGAAATTTAGAATTTAAAAAAAAAAAGTAATAAATGGGGCCAACCTCCACAGTGCAGTACTTTGTCCCAATAAAGGTACAAATGGAAAAAAAGGACAACTATTTAATTAAAACTATTTAATTTCTTTGTAACAATGTAAATCTCAAAATCTTTTTAAAACTTGAAGAAATAAATTAGAAAAATAATTCATAGGTTTAATCAATGAATCAGAACTCATCAAAAATAATTCTGTTTTGTTTGTAGTTCCTAAAACAAAAAAATTATAGAAGACGATAAATAATACTTTTTCTAGTTTGCCTGAATAAACAAATCGATACCTAGATTACTTAATCTCAAAATGGTAATTTGTATCTATTTGAATGAGAATAAATGCCAGATAATATTTCACTGAATATTTCAATTGTAAATGTGACTAAAATGCAAATTTGCATGGTGTGCACTAAATGGGACAAAGCCCTGCACATGTGATGGTGCGGAGATTTATCCCAAAAGAGCTGCGGGGATTTGCCCTATTGAGCATATTTGAAATGAAGGTTTCTTTGTTAAGATAGTGAAGTAAAGGTTTACCCACAACATTGAAACTGAAGTGTAGTAATATTGACTGATAATTAGTTGATTTGGTGCCATCCTATTTCAAACAATATTGAATTGATGTATCATAAAAATCAAAAGGCAAAACCCATATAAATAATGTTATTCTTGCAAAATTTAATTTCTTTTGATGTAAATGTAAGTCATAAGCTTGAAGTCTTCCTAAGCAAGCGCAAAGCCGATTGTAAATTTATGGTTGAACTATATATAATTATGTCATCGAAATAGGTTGTAAAGCTTTGAAGAGCTGACTGGATCTAGTGGAATTAATTTAGAGCAGTCTTGATTCCGAAAGACAGACGGTTGAATTATACCCCCTTATGAGTAATAATTTTTTGAACTTTCACACATTCTTCATCTACTGGAATGTGTAAATAACCTTTAAATAAGTCTTACGTACAGAAAAAATTAGAATTTCCAAGATTACCCGGAATGTCATCAGGGTAGTATGCTGAAAGAAGTTGAGGATTGACAGCTAGCTTGTGATCAACAAAATAATTAGGTTTGACGATTGACGATGATAATTGAACTAGAGTGATGATCCCTTCTCTTTCAAGATTGCTGAGTTCTTCTTCCACTTTTGTTTTTAGAACAAAGAGTAATGACATTGAAAGGATGGTGAGCAATCAATTTGTTGCTTGAATATTGATTTTAATTTAGAATAAATATTTTGTGAAAAATTCGTTGGGCTTACGCACGCATTACAATTACTTGAATTATCTGGGTATGAAGTATCCTGGCTGTCCAAATCTTGCAATCTTACA
This sequence comes from Rhaphigaster nebulosa, assembly GCA_948150685.1. NCBI lineage: Eukaryota > Metazoa > Arthropoda > Insecta > Hemiptera > Pentatomidae > Rhaphigaster > Rhaphigaster nebulosa. The sequence goes on along the minus strand of OX411306.1, from coordinate 149,645,838 downwards.
TTTAAATGCCAAATCCAGATACGATCCAGCTATGGGATAGATCTGTTATGAACCACAAAAAGTACTTTTTTCGAAGTAATGTTCCTATATTGAACGGGGGCTTCCACGTAACGCAATGGAATAAGAATATCAGATGAGTGGGACCTAAAACGTATATTAGTATTTTGAATTTCAGCATTAATTTGGATCCTACCGAAAATAGTTTTGGGTAGCAGATCCTGTCCCCGAATTGACCTCGAACCTTTGGCATTAATTTTTGATTTTTATACCAACAAAATATTTGTGTGCATCTTGAAATGCTTGAAAAGTTTGCTTTGATAATTTGGTAAATATCATATGTTTCTGATGAACTTGAATTAGTTTCTTTATCACAAAAATAATTAATATTTTTCCACTCAGAAACAAAATAAAACTTACAAACTTTTTAAAACATACTTTTCAACATGTCCCATTTTATCACAATGTTTACACCTTATTTGATTGGAATTAACTCTGGACTCCTTAGCATTGTGCTTATTACAGCTGCATCGTAAACATAACTCTTCATTTCATGATTTGTTTAATTAAGTCTTTGTTTCAGTGGACATTTCTGCTGGCTTCTTGATTTTTGTCGGAATCTTGGAGTAGGAGAAAATCTTCTAATAGGCCTAGAAAGTTTGTTCATTCAGGAATTATATATGTCTTCTCCTGAAATTTCATTTTTATCTGCAATTAGAAATCTCTAATGCTACATTTTTTGTTTAGTTTCTTCAAATGTATTAGTGCTCTGTAGCAATAAATGTCGTCTCATTGGTTGATCACAAAGGCCCCTAATAAACTGTGACAGGAAGAAAATATCTGATACAGACTTCCCACATTCTCATAAAAATTGATATTTAGAAACTTTTTCTTCAATTCGTTTGCGTATTCATCAATTGGTTTATAAGAATTCTGTTTTTTTTTTTTTAAATATATGTTGCTCTACAATCACATTTGATTTAGGAATTAATTGATTTTTTAGAATTTCAATCACTTCTTAATATATATAATTCTAATTTGAAACTTCTTCAGAGGCTGCCAAAATTTTTAAGAGTTCATGATTTTCTGCACCTCTACTATTTAAAAGAATGGCCTTTCATTATTTTTTTAAGCCTTTTTCCAGGTATTGGGAAGAATATTCTTTAGATTTATCAAACCGACAGATGCAGTCTCTGTTTGAAAAGGAAGTAACCCTTTAAATTGAGGCTGTTTTGCAGCTAAAAATGATGAGAATTGTTCAGCATTCATTGTAATTTAAATTTTTTTAAATTTTAAAGCAACTGCAACTTTGGTCATCTGGACGCAATGGTTCACTGTACTAATAGTTGAATTTTTATCCTGTCTTTAATCCTCATCGCCAATTATGCTAAACGCTTGTATGTATATAGAATATACATATATATATATCTAAATATATATCATAAATGTAAATCTACTTTAATTTTAGAACACATTTAAACCTTTTGTACATTGAATATAACACCTTTTATTTAAAACCAAGTGTTTTTAATCAGATCGGTAGATCAATAGCTACAAGACTTTTTATTACTAATTTATTAATTAGTAATTGGGATTGCCCCAGACCGAAGATCATTGAATATTTTTATCTCTTAAAATCTCTATGAATATCTATAGGCACCTGCCTATAGTTAAAGCTAACCTTGGAGTTCCACCACCATTTTTGGTTTGCACCAACTTTGTCTAAGTTTTAGAATCATAATTAATGTGCCTTTATGAGCACAAGGAATGCATAATTATTCTAAATGATTCATATTTACACAAATACTATGCCCATAGGAAAACTATATACCTATACATTCAAAATCCAAATGAAATAAAATAAAAACCTGAGATTAGTATCCTATGACACTACATACGAGCAGCATGAAAATTATTTCAAGAGCTTAAATTTTGATAAAAGTGAAACATTGCATTATAAGATAGTTTTATATAATTAGTATTATAGTAAATGAAAATAATTCATTAAAAAAATAAAACAACAAAAACTTGTTGCTAATTTTATTGATATTGAAGAACTTCCTTTGTAGAAAGATAAGATAGGCTTCTTGTTTTCCTAATCTTCATAGTCAGTTTTGTTTTCACATAACTATAAATATCCTTGAAATTTAGTTATCCTAAGAACTTTTATTTATTTTAAAATTCAAATAGTGCTTAATTATAATAAATCACATCTTATTGGAATAAATACCAAAAGTTCAGAGGTAATGATTTTTTTAAAAAAAGGAGCTTATTAAAGGTTTTCATAAAAAGTGTTATACAAAACTATACTAACTCTTTATTTTGTCATTAACAATATCTATATGTAAATACATTTGGAAAATTGCACTTACTTTCAAGTGGATTTCATTTTTTATGGACAAATGAAATCATAATTGCATAAGTATACTATATATTTTTATATCTCACAATTTGGATAATATGCATTTATAAATTCTTTCACCTTCAAGAGCCAGAGCTCAAAAATTGCTTATACCACAAATATTGATTGTAGAATAAAACCACTTTCTATCTACACCTTTCTTATATTCTTCATTAACTGCAGTTTATTTATGTTGACAACAGTAACATTACTTTGAAAAATTTTCTCAAATACTTTTAGAGTGAAATTATGACAACTATATCTATCATCATTAAATCAAGAGAAAACAGTATGACATCTACTTTCTTTATATTTTCTGTTGATTTAACTATTATATAGTTATGTCAAATTCCGTTCATTATTAAATGCTTGAACAATGCATTTAATATGAGTATTTCCCAATTCAAATTTTTTTTTTATTAGTTGCGAACTTAACTTCTTACCAAAAATTAAAAGATCGGAAACAATAATTCTTGTAGGCATGGGCTATTCAAATATTACATCACTTTAGTTGTAGGCATTTTTCTACATCTCTCCCTCCTTTTCCCCTTCTCTTGCCCCCTTGTTATCCTAGTGTATCGTTTCCCCATTTTTCAAGTCACACAATTAAATTTTCTAATCTGAAGGCTTAGAATAACAAACATTGTATAGAACATCTTTTCAGTGTGTACAGAGAGACAATATACATTGAAAAGTATATACACTGTGATGCGGTGGCAACATCGAACCCATACCTCCTATTGTGTAATAACATTATAGGAAGACAGCCCTATAACTAATAGGATCACAACAGAAAACTGACATAATTTAAATGGAAGGAGATAAAAAGTGAAATTTGTGGTGGAATATTAATGAATTATAAAATTTAATGCTCAAGAAAATAAAAAGAAAAAAAAGTATGGGTACATCAATGATTATCAGAAAATCCTCGTTTCAAAATTTCTTGATTAGCCTTCAGAGAATTTTCACCCAAAAATTATTTTATTATAAATAAAGATTTATTATAGTATATTTTAAAATTTATTTTTTTCTGACTAAATATTCACAATCCACTAACTTATAATTATAACTCCAAACTTATAAATTCTTTAATTTTATTTTGGACCCTTATGATTACAATATATTTTGTTTGCAAAACAAATAAGATATATTTAGAGAAATACCTAGAACTAAGTAATCTGAATGAATTCAGATAATGCAGATTTCAAACAGCCAACATTTCATGTTCGAATCTGATTCATTATTCTAATTCTCCATTACGAACTGAAATTGGGATGCCAAATCAGAATATAAATCTGGATTTCACACTTAAATTTGTAACTTTGATCCATATTTCAAAAAAGAGACTGTTTATTTGAGGTTTAACGTCCTTGCCAACTCAAATTAAGGCAGGCAGGATGGGCTATCCTACAGGTTTCTAATCTATTCTAGCCAGAGAGGGAAGGTTGAGATTCATTTTGTGGGTTCTCCACAAAATAAATTTTAAACTACTCAGGCTGGATTCAAACCATTGCAGGCATAATTTCTTCTGACTCGAGGTTGCTAAGGTGATGCCTTAACACTCTCGGCCTTGATGTCTTAATTATAAATTTATTAATAATTTATTATTACCATTCCCATTATATTTATACATTTTTTCTTGGCACATCAAAGCAAGAGTTAAATAAATTATTCATTTGTGTTTATAATTAACCATAATATTAGTGGATTATTTAATAAACAATATAACATAGTAAATAAAACTTTTAAAGAAGGAGAAAATGGTTGGGAGTGCAGTCAGGATAGAAATACAGAGTAAGAATAATACTGCTTTAAACATCGGGTGCACTTCTCAAACATCTTCTCTATCTATGATCAACTAAATTTTCATCATTACGAAACTTAGACACATAGAGGATGTATCCTAAATTTATGAATACCAAAAAAAAAATAATTTGAAATAGTAATTAATGTATGAATGAATAGTACAACATAAAAATTGTTTATCTGGATAAAAATTCAGATTTTCATATTAAAAAAACTGAATCCATTATCAGAAAATATGAATATTCAATATTATGAAATCCTATAATTGGTGTATTCAGAAAATAAAAAACTGAATTCAACTCATCAGCCCTATAAATAACATTTCCATTGTTCTATTTACTTTAAATGAAGTAATTTTAAAAAAAATAACAAAAACAAGAAATGGTCCTTGATTAAAGCAAACATCTAAAATTATATAAAATACAGCACTGTAACAACAATTAACAAATAATTAAAAATAAATAAAAAAATTTTAAAATCTTACTGACACCAAATTAAATTGACTTAAGAAAAATCAAATATTGTTTTTATTGATAATGTGATGAATGAAAACTTTAAAAAATATATTTAATAAATTTTAATCCTTTTTATATTTTTATGAAAAATTAAAATTATAAAAACAGTCATCCTTTCACTGTTTCACATCAATATTTAATTTGATTACTCCAGCCATGAGATTACACATCTTCAAGTAATTGTTATTTTTTTCTAATCCTTTCACTCCTGTACAAATAAGTGTACCAGTAAAATAAATTAATAGCCAAAAAACACAATGGAAATACAATCCTTGAAGCTCTATCTATTTTTGAAACACTGTTGAATCTAGGAGTTCTTTTCCGCCTCCTTTTTGAATGTGGCTTCTTTGTCTGAGGTGGTGAAGCAGACCTTTCAGCAACTTCTTCTGGATTTGGACAACCTAAAATGGAATATACCTTAAATGAGCAAAAATTAAAACAATTATAAGTTTAAATAATCATTTAAACATTTTCATTCATATATTTATGTGGATTGATACAAAAAGTTTACTGAAATTTATGGAATAACATTGTCCCATTGGATACCGATGGGAAATAAAAATTAAGATTATCTGCAAGGTGGTTCACAGTGTTTATTTTGGTAACGTAATTGTTAATTATGCTGTCAGTTTTAGATCATTTAATTTAACCGATCATTTAACTGAAGTAAGTTATTAAATATTTTTGGATAGAAATTTTTTTCAGAAAAACATAAATTTGCAGGAAGTCATGCTTCATTCTTTTCTTTATTAAACAACAGCACGAACCTATCATGTGCTATTGATGGTCTATAATGATCTTGTTTCTTCTCAAGATATTAGCGAAAGATGATTTAAGAGAATTGAACGGGAAAATTTACATGCATAACAGAAAAAGCAATTTGAGAACTAGTCTTCAATTCGATTTGAAACCTACAGACAACAGAAACGACAGATAACTGGTTATCTGTATAAATTGAAATTAATGTTCTTAAAGTGAGACCTTCAAAGAAGCAACTAAAATGGATTAAAATACATGAAGAGATGATCTGATTGTTGCTGATGATGATATAAAAGTGGCTGAGATAAAGATTAGAGATTTTAATAGAACATATTGGTTACAAAAATGAGAACCCGAAAATCAGAGTTGATGAGAAAATATGCCATCAGAAGGTGTTTGAGGCACTCTTGAATTTCTAGTCAGTTTCTCAAATCCATAAGACACTTAGCCCAATCATCAATATGCCTCACCAAGAGTCAATGCTTTCATAATATTCCATCTCAAGCCTCATTTTAAATCCAAATTGAAAATCCTCAGCAAACTCTCTGTTGTTTATTATAAAACTAGCACTCACTATCCAGTTCTTCACTCTACTCTATACCTCAAACTCAATTTGATGCAGACAATTTTATAATCTACTCTCTTCTTTCGTAAGATTCAGAACTAATGTATAAGCATAGGTTCAAGATCAAATACTTGTGAAAATTATCAAACTGTCTTCCTGCCATCCTTCCTTTCACTTAACATGTATAAATCTTTCCCATGGCCTGGAACATATCAAGAATAAACTGTGATAAATATAAATAATAGGTTTTGTACCTAAACAAGAAGATAGCCCAGTGGTCCATGATTCCCTTCTTCCATTTAATGAAGAAATAGTACAAGCTGACAATGGAATAACCTGAAATAAATTTAACTGCCATAAATATTATTGAATATGCATTGTTAAAATATTTGCTTTTTGTCTAACTTAAATTATTTCTTTTTTAAATTTATTATTTGAACTGTAAATGGTTATTGAGAATCTTGAATAAAGATCAATTTGTTTCGTTGTTGGTTCTAACTTAACTAATAGAGATCACAATAAGAAAAAATCAATTTATAAATATGAAAATAAAAATTATACATTTACAAATTATGAAAATTTAATGACCAACATATTTTAAATACTGTTATATAGAAAATAATTAATATTATAACTTTTTACAATTTTACAGATAATGGTGGAATGGTTTACTAATGTGGAATATTCGAGAAATAACCAAATAAAATTGTACATATCTTAATTCTGAAAAAACAAATATTAATATTATATTAATTTATAATATTAAAAATATTAAATTTAAATTTCATCTAAAAGATAATAAATGCTATTTGATATATTATTCGATGTTTTCATAACTCCTGCTGAATGTTCATATTTTTTTTCATGATCTTAGATAACAATATTTCTCAGCTACTAATATTACTGTAATATTACAATCTAAAACTGGTCTTTACTCACTGACCTGTATTTACATTTACTTTTAAAAATCCTATTCTGACTTTTAGAAATTTTAAAATGGACTTAGTTCACTCTAAGACACTTGAATCTACGACAGCTATCGAACAAAAGAGATCTAGAGATATCCTCTTCCGTTCTAGAGATCTAGAGATATCCTCTTCTGTGGCATACCATCAATAGATGCCTACAACTTCACAGAGTGCTGCCTCTCTTCTCATAATGATGCCAAACAAGAAGGTTTAATAGGAATAGAGTGTTGATACCCTTTATTTATGTTCTATCTTTCTTTTAAATGTGCACATTGTCTGTGTCGTTAAAATGAAACATATTCATATGTTAGTAGAACAAATTTATTCTAAATACATTATTAATATATGTGAAAATTGTACTTTATGATCATTTGTTCCACTACTCATTTGATTTCAACACTATAATAATTTTAATATCAATAATTGTTTCTTTTTAAAATAAAATAAAAATAAATAAATAAAAATTATTTTGAACTCTTTGTTCTTTTAATTATGGCAAATTATTTGTTTGCATTAAAGAATACATAGAAAGTGAAACAAACTGTTAGAATTTATTTAATATATTTTTATCAATTTGAAATTTACATTAAAAAATCATAAAGCATATATCTCAAACGTAAACTAAATCGATGTCTACAGGATGCAGCAATAGGACTTGCAGAAGCTTTTGTACTTCGGCCCTCATAGTGAATAAATAAAAACTTTTTTAGTTACTCACTCTAGAATTATAACTATTATTATCATAATACTGATTTCTTATATCTTATATGTTATCTACCAGTTTTAAGACAAAATTTCTAGCCCTAATAATGCTTAAAGAGTTCGCCTGTATCGCTACAAGAGGAGTATGATTTGAGTGCTTTGGTTTTTCTTGAGTTGTCATCTAGCCTTCCTCCTTCTTGTGGTCCCTTCAATTTTTATGTAGACAACTTCTTTTCAGGATTGGCTTTGGTAAATCACATGATCAACAAAGGCTATTGGTTCTATAGCAGAGCAAGGGAGATCAGACATTACAAATGTCCACTTCCTTCCTTGGCTAACATGAAAAAAACTGAAAGAGTGTAAATTTTCATCCTTGGTATTATGCGATAGAATGACAACAGCATTGTTACAGTTATATCAAAGTTCTATAAAACTAATCCAATCCATAAATTTGAATGCATTGGACTTGAAGGAAAAAATAAGAAAAATATTACTGTCAATTCTCATGACGTGACCACGATGTATAATCAATACATATTGGGTGTAAATAGATCTTGACAGAATGGATACCAGCTATGAAAAATTTCTTATTTTATATACTTGAGATACTGATTTTGGAAGGGCTGTTATTTAAACATAATGTTTACAGAACTAAACAGCATGTTTGAACATTGCAAGAATTGTGAAGTGGGACTACATGTTTTCACTGCTGGTGTAAGTATACCATATGATATTAATATGTATTGATATTGTTAAATATTATCGTTATAGAATTTAAACAGATCAGATGCGAGCAAGGGAAATAAGGGACGAGCAGGTAGAGAAGGGTAACTGACAGGCGATGACAGATGTCACCACATAAGTGATAAGGGATAAGTTAATTTAAAAACCCTACTGAGAAGTTAACACTGCAACAATGCCAAAAGCTGGAACTTCTAATCAATTTTAAGAACTGGTCCCCTTAGGCTTGGCTGGCCTCGAGGAAAAAGTGGAAAAGGTATGATTAAATTATACCAGTTGGATAATGGTTCGCAGATACTGGCTGTTAGGACAAGGGGTGGAGCCATCCGATGAAATCCCAGAATTTCCTCCCTCTATAAAACTAGTCGGCCAATGAACATCGTTTTCGACCCCCTCTTAGGCAAAATAAGAGAGAAAGGGGGAAAGAAGAAAAGAGGTGAAAAGGAGGGACTGAGGAATTGATCGAGGCGGAGAGAGGACTTGGAGACTGATAGGGGCTGATGCAAGACTGAGATTCTGAAGATGAGAAATGCTCCATGACTGAAGATATGCAGGGAAACCCGAGGGAGAGATGCTGAGGAACCATCAACACCAACTAGTACAGATAAGAGATTTATGTTAAAACAATTAATGGATAAGTCTAGGCTGAATCATTCCATGGCTAATTTTTATTGTAATATTTTGTTATTTTAATTTTGAGGAATAAAGATAAATGTTAGCAAGGAGGTTGTTTTTTAGTAACCAGGTCCATATTTAATTTGAATATACTTTTTCATTATGATAGCAGTAACTTTGATTAACATTAGTATTAAACTTAAAAGGAGGATCATTATCTTGGTTAATTATTAAATAATGGTAAACACAAACCAGGCCCTTGGAAAGGTATCCAATTTAGAGGACAATGTAAGAAATTCAAAAGTATTCATAAGCTTATTTAATTTTGGGATAATCATCTTCAATGATTGCCCAATGGCATCCCTATATATATAGACAAATGTATTAGAGCTAAATAGTAATCAAGCTCAACTCAAGTTAGATAAAACATAGCAATATGTATCATGCATCCCTTAAGTGAAGGTTTATGTTTATTTATTATTATTTTTTAAATATTTTCAAATAATAATTTTAATATTTTATTCCTATGTTTTTGTTATCAACTCTTATATAAAAAATTCTGATATATTAAAAAGCCATGCTAAGCTTACGGTGTACTGTATGTTGTTCCCATGCCTAATGCACTCACCACAGTGCAGTGCTATAACATTGCTAAAATTAGACTATTTTTGAATCAACTTTTTCTTTGCTTAATTTGCTTAATTTAGATGCCTATTATATAATCTAGGCAAAAACTAATGGGCAATAGAGGAAATGGAGAGTTAAAGCCGTTAACAATTGATATTCGACTTGTTTTTCAATTCACTTTCTTCATCAGGCATCAGTATCATGCTAGTGTTTGACATTAATAAAAACAAAAAACAAAATAAATGACGTGTATGACACTAAAATATAGTATGAAATAAAACCATTAATTATTAAATGACTAATTATTGGATTGAATTTAATAAACATTTTAAAATTGATGTGAAAGATCATAGTTATTTGAATGATAAAGTTCTTAATGTATTCATATGAATATTATTCAATTAAAAATGAAATTATATGAATTATTCAGATGGAAAGACAAAAATTGCTTTAAAAAAAAAATTAAGTAATTCTAAAATATCCATAAAAAATTATCAGTGTACAAACTCTGCATAAAAAGACAAATCAGATTTAATAAAAGAAAAAAAGAAAACATAGGCATTTGGTACAACTGTGAATTAAATTAATTAGTTACTGACCAACTTTATAATTCATTGAATGATCAATTGAAAAATAATGCGATCACTAAGTTATAACTAAATAGATAGCTATAGTCAGCTAAAATTAATATTTATTGGCCACATAAAAATTAATCGGGAGCAAGATTTCTCTGTGGAGAGAGCACTATACTGCTAATCTCTAGGTCCCAGGTTTGAGACTGGCTGTGACAGATGTGGATCGGCCCTGTGGGATGGGAGACTCTCTTGGGACTTACCCAGCCCCTATAAAGTGGGTACCATTAATTGGGGGAAAATTCTGGTGATTGCACAACTGTTGGCTTAGAAATAGTACCTTCCTTACCAAGTACTGAACCCAAGACCCTTCACGGGTTGTAGTGGTACAGGATTAGGCTATAATAATTAATTGGGATTAAATTAGTTCCTCACTTTTGGTGGGGATCACCACTTTTGAACTAACAAATTCGAAAATAGTGTGATTTTTTTTTTTTTAGATTTTCAAATGTCTTCTATATTGGGTCCAATCATTAAGTTATCAGTGATTCTGATTATAAATATTACATTAAATTTATAATGAGTATTTGCTTCTAAATTTGTAATCACTTTTTCAAATTTCTTTTTTATTGAGTTTGATAAATAGGTTATCAAGAAAAAGAATTTTTTTGAAATTTTTGTTTTTAATAATTCTTGAGATTCTACTGGTAAGAGTATTTTTTTTTTTTTTTTTTTTTTTTTTTAACAATAGCTTATTGATCTGTCAATAATTTACCATTATGCCACTTCACTAAGAAATTTACTAAAGAACGGATAGTATTTTTGCCCAGGCTAAGGGTAGCTACTTTATTATAGATATACTTACACTTGTTTATGATTTATTTTATTTATTTATTGTTTTAAGTAGGGAGATATTACCTCCAAATAGGTGCTTTCTACATTACTGGGATTATTTTGAGGTTTCTTCCTTCCAGTGCTAGATGAGCTTGCTTTCCTTCCATTCTGAAATAGTTTTATTTTTATGAATTTCAAAAGTATTTATATGTTTAAAATTCAATAATACATATATAATGAATCAAATCAAATTTTAATGATTTAATCGAAACTTAATTCACCCTTTCTGTCAAATGGGAATCATTAGTTGTCCAAACTTCATCATCTGAGCTTGATTCTTCAGAACTAAGATCTGAACTAAAATAACATTCTCCCGATCCATACTTTGTAAAATAGTGAACTACTGCAAACTAGAAAATTAAATTTCAAATACTTTTTTACTACATAATCAAGATTGATTTGGGTAAAAAGTTAAATATACATAACAAACCTGAATAATTGTTGCAAATATAAATACAAAAGACAAAAAAACAAAAAAGTCTAATGCTGTAGGATAAGGAACTTTAGGCAAATCCGTCCTAGCTTCCAGTCCCAAGAATGTCATTGTGAGAACAGTTGTAATTCCTAAAAAAAATAAGAAAACATGTATGATTAATCAGGCAATGGCGAATAAAATCAAAGAAATGTTGCAGGCAACAAAAATACCTATTAAATATTTAGGTAATTCATATGAAGATGATTGTAACAAAATCATAACTTAATGTATAAAAACATTTATTAATTTTTAGTTTCTTTAAATTAAAAATTTGAACTCAAAGGAATAATTCTGTTCATAATGATAAAACACAAAACCATAGACTAACATCCTTTAAATGAACAAGGATTACTAAATCAATTCCTTCTGAAGCTAGCCATGTTTACTTCTTCCTAGCATTAACATCGGTTTTCAAGCTCTCTTCTGATATATTTTACCTTTTATTTAAGTAGCTATTCTGATGTTATACAAAGTTTTAGGATTTTCCTAAAGTATTTTTATATAAAATTTTAATAATGCTATTAAACTAGTTCGATTTATTTATAACAAAGCTGTCATGATCATTGCCTGATGCATACAGTTAATTTTACTTTTCTCTTTGCAATGTAATTGATGATCAAAATTAACAATTTTATAAGAAATATATTAACAATAGAATAACATATAACTGCATCCCACCATGCTTAGACTCCAGAATAATGAATATTATGTTATCAAATAATGCTGTGTGACACATATAAAATATTAATTAACACTGATTCAAGATAGCATGGAAATTGAACATACTTGAGCCATATATTCAAATGTTTTTTCAATAGAGACCACCATTAAAATAATTTAATTACTATGCCATAATTTGAAAAAAAAAATAATGTACTTAATGGTTTCTAATTAGGACAGATGACATTTCTTAATGGTAATTGTGCATTCCATGTTTGACATTTCATATTATGTTATTCAACTTAACATTCATTGTGTATTATATGCTTTACATTATTATTAATTTAGTTACACTTTTTTAATTACCATGTGGCCTATTTATATAATTTATAAGAGATTAAAATAATAGACCTATAGTTTGGCCAGAATCACACTGAAATGAACAAAAGAACCAAATTATCTATGGAAAAAAATGATGTCACCTGATTTTTTTTAAGTTACCAACATAAAAATATTTTCCCAATTACAAAAATATTAATAATTAAATCACTGGGTATCCAGTGACAATAACATTCTCTTCAAGATATGCTTTTTTGATAATGTTATGGAAGCCTCAAAAAGTAGTCAACATTAGAAATTGAGTATATTCAAGAATAGTCTAACTGTTAGTGACAGCATTGGAGATGAATTTCCTGAGAAGGATTCAGGGGAAAACCTGAAGGGACTGAATTCGCAATGAAAGAATCCAGGAGAACTTAGGGGTCTTACCAGTTGGAGAGATAGTGGAGCAGTGCCAACTTCAATGGTTTGGTCATGCGAGCAGAATGGGAGATGATCAAAAGATCAAGTGGTTAATGGAGGCCAGAACAGGAGAAAAGCAACCACGAGGTTGACCCAGGCAGATGTACATGGATTATATCACCAGACTTGGGAGAGGAAGAGGCTGCTCTCTGGCTGAAATGAAGAATATGGCGATTGATCGCGAAAATTGGAAAACCTGGACCAAGGAAAACACTGATATCATATCATGTTCTTTTACAATTCTGGAAATTTTTGCTTGGAATGGGCCTGGTTATAAATTAATCAGCTAGTCATGTCACTTTAGACTGCAGATTGTTAGGATAAACTAAATAGATATGCCAAGAAAAAGAATTTCTACAAGAAGAGCCGAGTAGACAGAATTGCGATGAATAGATTCAGTAGTCGCTGATTCCATTGGCCTGTAGCTCAGCCTCATTGGATTCAGAAACTGAAAAGAGGCTGCATATACTGTAATCCAAACTACAATCTGGAGGCCAAAATTTACCATGAATTGCATCTCCACAGTCATAAATAGTAAACCGAATAATGATATATGTCGTAGGCTATTAAATATGTGTATATATAAAAAAACGAAGGAGCGGTAGGCTATGGAAAATGAAGATAAAGGAGATGGCAAAAGAGAGAATTGTTATGTAAAAAGAGAAGCATTATAATATATATAGGGAATACAATTCCAAAAAAAAAATAGTGCAATTAGCAATTCAGGAATAAATTTGATCATGTATAAATTCCAACTCTTAAGTATTTTTTTTATTTTTTGTTTTTAGGAAAATATTACAAAATTTAGATACTCGTTTTATATAAGGGTCTATTCAAATCTCAAATCTATGTCCTTGGATTCATCAGGATTCATGATAGTAGGTTTTCACTAATTTAAGCACTGATTCTAATCAAGTTATGGCTAATGGTTGGGTGTTGATGGATGGTTTTTTTTATTATTTATGATTATTACTGGACTACTTAATAAATCCTTATAGTGACTTACCCAGTGATACTCTATCTGCTGTGGCTTCTCTGTTCAACCAAAAAGACACCCATGATAAAACTACAAGAAGTACACAGGGCCCATAAACTTGTATCAAAAAGTTTCCCATATGTCTCTGGAGGTGAAAGTTGATCAATAGCATTGAGTAGTTACCTGAGAACATTGTTATAATTTCACTTAAAGATTATACTTAATAACTTTTTTTTTTTTTAATAGTAAAAAGCTCTTCTTCAGTGATCGAACATTGAATAACATAAAGTCATTAAATTAGAACATAAAAAAATATATTAATAAAAGTATATATTAAACAAAATAGGTAAACCGAAATGTTCAGAGCTTATTATGTTTAAAACAAAATATTAGAAGTCATTTCGGACAACGATTTATTGAGAGTGATTTTTACAGATTAAAAGTAAATATGTAATTGCTATTTATGTATTTTTACTTTAAAAATAAAAAGGGTTCAATATGGTATATACTTATGCTTTTGCTAAGACAGTAATCAAATATGGGGAGCAAGCTGTGGTTAGTTTTTCTCTGCACTATTAGTATTTTTTTTACTCTTAGTATTCCAATGCACCATTATATCACCAATGCAGCTCTTATTATAAGTTTAAAGGAAAAGAAAAAAAAATACTGACAGTGCAAGATCAAAACGAAAAAATAAAAATCATGGATGTTGACGTAAGCTATTTCGAGGCTTCCCGGTATGATTGATAGGATTACTCTCTATCAGTTATGTATCGAATTGAGAGCAACTACGTTTATCAATTAAAAAATAAATTAATAGTCTTAAGCAACACAAGTTTGGAAGATTCTATTGGGATCGAAATATTGAAACATTGCCAAAAAAGAATATTTTCTTCAGTTCACAATGAACAAATCAAGTTGACATAAAGAAGGGCACAGCTGAAGCACCCGGGCCTATGGAACTCGGGCTAAGTTTACTAAGATGGAAGATAAGTGTAATTCAGTTAGACTTGGAGTATAAATCCAATGCGGTATTTTCGGGACACTCCCGTCCTATTTGCTAGATGGATGCTCAACCCTATCCGAACTCCTAAGCCACATCTCCAAGTTTACTTTTAGCTGATTATCGTAATAGAAGATTTTTAACTAAATGTAAGTATAACAATTTCTTTTTTACATTAACCTGTTTTTGCTTTTTCATTTAATGATTCTGTTACAATACAGTAGGTATAGCAAATAAATCACCTTCCTTAAAGTGATCGGATCATGTCGGCAACTGTATAGGCACTCACGACGTGAAGTTTTGAAGATACGGAAAGTAAAGTAGTAAATTTAAGTTATAAAAAAGCTTTTAGGAAACCTTTCTATAAAGGACAGCATGCCCGTGCTTTAAATGAATATGACAGAATGACCAACAATGCAGGAGAATGTACATTATATTTTTTTAATTACATATTAATTGACGATATCTAACTTCTGTAATTAATTTTATAACAAATCCATTTTTTCCTCTAGATTATTTTATTTATTCGATATAATTAGAAGTATTTAACGTTATATTGATGTTTTTGCCAAGGGTGACTGACTGAAACGGTGGTTGTGTACTGCGGGTTCTGTAGTCAAGCAGCGCCGTCCTCCGTCAGTTTTTTCTTATTTTCGGACTTCATATGATCCGAAAATCGGGAGAGATTGGATAGAGAGATATACGGAGATATATTTAGAGAGAGATATATTAGGCAGGCCACGTTTAAACTGTAGATACCTGATACACGAAACAGCTCTGTAGAGTCAATGTTAAAGGGGAAGAGGATGACGACAGCTCCAACAGAAGGACTTTGTTGAGCGAAGATGCAAACGATCTCCGTGCCTTCGACTTTCAGTCTGATGGTGAGGACAGACAAGAATGAAAACAGGTCATAAAATATTTAAATCCAATAGTGCGTTGTCTTCAGAAAAAGAATGAGAGTTGGGTACATGTTTCATGGCTAAAAGAGATTTTCTTAAATCAAACATTAGTTCTAAGAGCTGTCTTTTTACATGTCACGGTATTTCAAAAAAGAAAAGTAAAAATACCAGACAATTTGCAAATTTAAGAAAAAGTTTATTATTATATTTCATAAAAAATAATGATTATATGTATAATAATGATTTCAAATCTATTCTACATCCAAGTATTTGTCATAATTTTCCTCTCGAGAAATAATCATTTAAAAAAAAAATTAAAGTGTTGCGATCTCGTAGGTCAATCAGTACCTAATGATTTAAAAATATCTTACAGGCGATTATGCCCAACTACCCAATTTTCCTGATCATCTACCCGTTAATCCAATAACTAGGGCAGGTAAAATCAAATCGAATATTCAACGGACCCCTCTGAATTATTCAAAAAGAACCGTCATTTCGAAATAGGAATTGAGTTACTAGTCTAATTTCGTTCCTTTTACTGTTTGGAAAAAAAAAAAAAAAAAATGATATTTTGTAGGTATCAAACTGTTTAATATTTCAAATAATTATCGTTTAATCGCACATTAGGTGTTACATGGCGCTTTAAGGTTTAACTAATGAAATATTATATTGAATCAAAATTAATGACTACAATTGAATCGCTTCATGCTAAAAAGGGTTTTGTCTAACTATTTTCATAGTGACAAAACCCCTTTTAGCTTAAGCGATTCAATTAAAAATTATACACAAATTAGAATATAGAATTTCATAGACAAACATACACATTATGGAGAAACTCCTAGCACGTTTTACTTGTAATTTTTTAATAGTTTTCTATTTTAATTGGCATAGCTAATACACTCTTTAAAATAATTTTTGACGTGATTATACTATAAAGTCACCTGAAGACGGATTGTATTAATTGTGTGGATTGTATTGTATGAATTTGTATTATGGGTTTCAATTCCGTGTTGTGCCTCTAATATGTAATATTAGATGTAATATATAAGTTTGTATTACATTCTAGTTTAACAGGGAGAGTGCGTATATATATATATATATATATATGTGCACGGTATGTCCGTCGCCGATTTTGATCATAATTTTTTAGGTGATTCAACATGGAAAAAAAAACGACACATTTTCAACTGGTTCGTCCAATGGGCCCTAGACGCTGAAATATTTTTAATAAAACACGCTGAAAGTGCTTTATTTTATATCTCGAGATTGAACAAGATGATATCGCCATGGTTTTTCCAGCAAAACATTTGTTTTTTGGAGTCTATCAAAGGAAAAATATAAAACATTAATAAATAACTGATTTTTGGTCAAATAAATTAAAAAGATGTGTTTAAATTATTAAGTTAAGCAGTCTTACAGAGTTTTTCACACCAAAATGGATGGCAGATTTTGATTCAGTACAACAAAACAAAACCTTTATGTTGGAAAATCATCGAGAAAAAGAAATTAAGTTACAAGGATGTTTTAATCACATAATTACGTTTCGATTAGAAGCTCCTTCAGTATCTCGTCTTCAGTGTATCCGATATCGACGTAGTTGGGTTCGTTAGAAGGAGGGGAGTTTCTTCTTTTCATGTATATAAACAACTATTGCATTATCTCAGAAGGCCTGTGTAAAAAATGTGATTACCAAATACAAATAAAATCAAGGTTTCTTGCGGGTAACGTTAGTTCTAAAACACGTTGGAACACCACAGTTAAAGGAAATTGCAAAGTTTAAGAACCTTTAACGATGACCAATAATTTGGCTTGAATCGTTCAACGAGTTTCTGATTTAATGGGTGATTATTTGTATAATTACAAAAATCTTTATAAAAGTATTTAAAAATTGATCAAATTTGATTGCATCCTGGGCAAAAATTTTTATTAAAAAATATTTGAATAGAGAGTTTTTTTCAAAGTGCTAAAACAAAATCTGAAGCCAGCCTTTAATAAAGTTTATTTTTTAGTTCATTGATGATTTCATGATCAATTTATCATGATTTAGTTCATGATGACAGTTTAGGTTTTTGGTATCCGTATATTTAAATTATAATTATAATAATAAAATAAATAATATACAAAGGAATAAGAATTAAAGATTATAAATTTTATAAAAAGTACAAAAAAGGAAATATACATATAAAATAAAAAAGTATTAGGTACATTCCGATAGAAGTATGTATGTATTTTACCTACTTATATTTTTAATAGTCAGTAAGCCATTAAAGTCCTGCATTAATTTTACCCCTCTTTCAACTGTGTCATTGAAAACTCGCTGATGCATAATTGTTTCAATAAATTTTAAATAAGACACGTCACTGTCCAACTGGTCTAGATTAATCTTTGAAATGTCCATGTCTATTCCCTTATTCTTTGGAAATATCAAATATTTTTCTAGAAATGAAGTCTTCTTTATTAAAAAAAAAAACGAAAACAGATTAATTACCTATGTAAACTTGTCTTGACATAATAGGAATTTTAGTTAATAATCAAGACCATTTTTAAAAAAAGAGTTTAAACCGCGATTTCAAAGGAAATTTGTGATTTAAAAAACTAAAATCTTATCCATATGCATCTTCTTTTCGTCGTGAGATTCTCTCGTTCCAAATTCTTAATCATGTTTATTTTCATTAGCATCTAAAATTGCCAAAATACTTTACTCCTTATTAAAGTATCATAGATGGTTGGAAAATGTCTTCATACTAGCAAATGATATACCTTGGTTAATTTTTTTGTAAGGTAATTACCTATTTAAAATATTTAGATCATTGAATGCAGATCCGACGGCCGATGGCAACTGTATCCAGGCTTTTACGAATAAGTTCTTTTGTCTGTTTACTTCTGATATTTCCAAGCCCAATTATTAAATAAAAAAATAAAACGTCTTTGCCATCCATCTATTGTGCACCGCACTGAAAGGTCTGATTTTAATTTTGCCTTCTGGATTCCTTCCAATGAAAATTAGGCACAATTCAATGAGCTCTTTGTAATCAATCGTGTTTGTCAAGGCATTTCAAAAATTCACTGGTAGGCCAGGAAGGTTATAACAGTTTAAAGATTCAAGGGGAATATGAATAAATTCTGGTTTATCTTTCAATTTCAGAGATGAGATTCGTGAGGGTACTGATCTTTTGGGGATTGATGGAAATAATATGTATGGAAGCAGCACTAACAGTGAGGAAAGTTATGCAATCCCTAAGAGAAAAATCTTCATAGAAGTGGAGCCAATGCAAGAGGCAAGGAATAGGAATATAACAAGGAATAGGTGTGCACCATTTTAAAACGAACCCAAGTTCTAACAGATTCATGTATGACCGAATGACTCTTACAGGATCAGAATGGACAAACGCACTGAAACTGAATGCAAACTATGCTCTCCGTGGAGTTCCGGGAACCGAAGGCCAGGCAAATGGAGCTGTTATACCCCTTTGACGCAAAAGTGGTCGAGAGTCAGTAACTCCAGCTCATGTATTGGGTAAATGTCCAAGCAGCATGCTTCTATTACATATCCGGCACAGTAACATTAAAAAGAAAGTAGTCGAACTGCTTGAAAAGAAAAATTATAAATGTTTTTTGGAAGTGTTCTGTCCAGATACCGAAGGTTCAACAAGATTTATGGATTTTCTGGCGTTTAGTGCGAAAGATAAAAAAGCACTAATAGTAGATCCCACAATAAGTTTCGAAACGAACGATCAGAACCAAGACATTAAAATACAAGCAGAAAAAGAGAATATTTATACTAAGTGCATTCCCTATCTACCAGAAAAATACAAAGAGGAATTCGGCGAAAGACAATTTTCAGTGAAAGGATTTTGGTTCGAAAGTACCATCCCGTTTGAAACAAATGTTTTTTAAGAGAAGGCCTGTGGTATTGAAAAGAACGTTCCAGACAATGACAGAAACCATTATTCTGGACTTCCTAGGAATTATACACCACCATAAACATGGGCTTTGTTTTGTTAGATTGTGGTCCATTTTCTATTCTGTCAAAATCATTGTACTATCCATAAGCCCATCAACTACCACTCTTGAATCATGTATCCGCTTGTCTGGAGTTTTTCACGAAAACACGCCAACTCATGCAATATAATTTCCAGATCAAAATATAATAATCCTGAATATTTAACTCTTTCTCGGATAATGAGTCAATGGGCGCAACAATCATTTAAGAACTTCCATAGGTTTAGCGGATCTTTCATCCTTCTTCATAAGCCTCAATAAAGTCCTTTCTTCGCTCTTTTCTCACTTTACATCAACTCCTACATGGCAGCTCTTTGATCTGGCTCTCTTTTACGTAATTAAGAAATTTTCATATTTTATCATCTTCTGTTTTCACAATGTCCAATACACTGGGACAGTGTATATATACAATATACATTTATAGATTTTAAAAATTCACCTAAATTTTAATTTTTCCTTATATTGAATAAGTATAAATATTTTTATCTAAATGAATTTATTTTTTTATTTATTTTTTTTTTACGGCTCTACAACTCGGTGACAGGTCTTGGCCTCCTCCAACCGTTTCCTCCAATCGTCACGGTCCCGTGCAGTCGCGATCCAGTTCCTCACTCCTAGCATGCTTCTAGCGTCTGTAGGGACACCATCCGACCACCTCAGCTTTGGCCTTCCTCTCCTCCTTGTTCCATGGATTGGCTGGGTCAGCAATAGCCTTGGCATTTCCCCATCAGCCATTCTGGCAATATGCCCTGCGTACCTCAGCCGTCTTAATTTCATTGTTCTTACAATTCCAGCCTCTCCAAAGGCTGTGTACAGTTCCCGATTTGTCCGGCGTCTCCATTCTTCTCCAACTTTTACGCCTCCGAAAATTCGTCGAAGAACTTTTCTCTCAAAAATTATTAGTTCTTTTTCAGCTACCTTGGATGCTGCCCAACATTCTGATCCATACAGGAGTACGGGGCGTTGTACTAAGGTTTTATAGAGGTGGAGTTTAGTCTTTCTTGAGAGTATTCTCTTGTTGAGCTGCCTAGCTAGACCAAAGTAACATCTATTAGCTGAGGCAATCCTCTTTCTGATCTCTACATCGGGGCTGTTGTCTTGTGTCACTATAGATCCCAGGTACTTAAACTCAGAGATCTTTTCAAACTTATTCTGTCCTATGGTCACCGTCTTACCTGGCTTCGGAACCTCTTCTGTAACCATGTACTTAGTTTTGGACTCATTCACCTGTAGTCCAAGTTTACTGGCTGATCTCGCCAGAGCTATAAATGCCTCACTCACTGACTGGAAAGAGCGTCCCACAATGTCTACATCGTCGGCGTATGCCAACAATTGGACTAGCTTGTTAAATATGTTTCCATCTTTGCGTAAACCCGCATCTCTTATTGCCTTCTCCAAAGCCAGATTAAACAATAAACAGACCAATGCATCACCTTGCCGGAGTCCCTTCTTTGCATGGAATTCTTCTGACCTTTCGCCGTTTATCTTTATCACACATCTAACATCCATCATAGTAACTTTAATAATCCGTATAAGTTTCTCAGGTATATTAAGTTCTAAATGAATAATTATTTATAAATTTGAGTATAATTTTGCAAATATAGAATACCATAGGTAGTAGAGTCGCAATTTTCTTAAAATTTTCTGTTTATCACTGTTGTAGTTTATGATTTTCAATGTGCTACTGTGTAAATCAGTAATTTTTTATGGATGACTTCAGCAGAGGCCCATAGCAATAAATTCCTATAATATTGACTTCAAACAATTAATTTTTTTTTTAAAGTGTACATTTACTCTTATTAGGAGCATTCAGGGCTATATATATATATATATATATATATATATATATATATATATATATATATATATATATATATATATATAGTTGGATATATATAATTATCCATATAATATTGGAAATAATAATATAGAGAGAGGGCAGCTATATATTGGGGACGTGATTGGAGAGTCACTAGTAAAAGGGTGACGATCTTTTTAAAAAGAAAAAAGCGCTCGAGCCCCGTTGGCAGATATAAACGTGCGAT
Organism: Rhaphigaster nebulosa; assembly: GCA_948150685.1. Lineage (NCBI taxonomy): Eukaryota > Metazoa > Arthropoda > Insecta > Hemiptera > Pentatomidae > Rhaphigaster > Rhaphigaster nebulosa. Next base: position 149,623,812 of record OX411306.1, on the reverse strand, counting down.
AGACGAAGTTAACGATATAGCAGAGCACTTTATCGAGAGAAGTGGCCAATCTTTTCCATTACAGCCCTTCACGGCTAACCCTCCACTTCCGCCTCCCTTCTTCAGCTGCTCGCCCTTCGCTACCTTATCCGCATCTGTACCGACCTTCTTCACATAAGGCCCAATATGAATGAATCAATATGAATATCATTGATAATATTTTGGATGTTGTGAAAAGGTTTACCGTAAATGCCCTATCCAAAATAGCTTAGAAGACTTTTCGTATCACCGGATGTGTTTCAAATCTAAATTTATTTTTGGTTTTGGTGTTCCGTTATACGAAAATTGAAAAGTACTAATTGAAGTAAAGTATAGAGGGAATTATCCAGTAGAAAAAAATAATATTTATAGGTCTTGGGTTTCACATATTACGTTTACTTCTAAAAGGATTTTCAGCCAGCATATTCACTTGAATGAATGAGTAATTACTCATATATCCTTGCTAGAAACATACTCTGCATGTGAATTATTAAAATACACATGCTCTTAAACCTAGGCCATCCTGTACTACAGTATCTCTCAATAATATCCCACTTATCCCTATTGAACAGATGCGATACCAAGTACTTGATCAGTAGATAAGCAAGTCACATGGAATCCTCAGAGAAGACTGAAACGACAAGAAAGTGCCTGTCGTTTCTAACTTCTTCAGAATTTACTAGAAAAACCTTTAACATTTCAAACTATTACAAAAAGGTCTTTACATTATTATATTCAGGTTTACTTGAACATACGGAGCTAAGCAATGGGTTTCCACTATACCTTACCATCGTATCCCTTCGATAAATTGTACCAAATTATTACAATCCAAAATGAATTTTTACAATCTCAATAGTACTAATTACGTCACAGATTACATTAACCACAATGATCTTAATGTACTAGATGTTGCAAATTAAGTCCAAAACTAAATATCTTTCCTGCAATTGTAAACTCTTTACCCACTCAAACCCATTAATTTCTAGCCATGTTTTCCAATCGATTCCCGATAATTCTCCGAGGCGTCTGAAAAGAAAATCTGAAGACCTTTTAACAAAAAACTGTCATTAGAACGCTACCAATGATTATTTTATTCACAAGTCTTACTAACCGTCTCTCATACTTTTAGCTTCTTATTCACATTCTTAACGCGTATCGCCCATAGCCATCTTTTGTAAAGACCTTTTTATGACATTGTAGGTGAAGTTTGTAATTAAGTAATTTCAGTTTGTAGAGTTCTGTTAGTTATTTACAAAATTGCTTTTGTTATAAATCATTTTAAAGCTTTTGAAATTAAATCATTTTGGTTTTACAACATATCCGTGAGACGAACTCTCATATAAGTTTAGATGGTATGTTTGGCTAAATACAAATAGTTTCTTTTTAAGTTGAACTAATCCGAAAAAGACTAAATTTTATAATCCATGTATTATTTTATGCTTTAAATGCTGATAAATCGCTGTTAACAGGGTTGAAAATACATATATATTGAACATAAAAAATAAAAATAAAGGTAATTATTTGATGTCGGAAAAGAAAGCTGAGATTTTTTTTTACGTTTTTCATTACCATTCCTGACGACAGCCTGAATTTAATAACCAGCCAAGTGGAAGTGCAAGAAAATGAGAGGAGGCCTAATAAGAGAAGAAATAAAAGGGGATTAGGGACGAAAAAAGATTTGAGAGAAGGAAATTAGAGTAAGCCCAGAAGGAAAAACTTAAGGTCGCAAAGAATAACTACCTTGTCAAATTCTTCCCTAATAAATCTCTTAAATCTGCTTTTAACTTCTGTAAAAAATTAAATTTCGTAAAAGGAGAAATTATTTTTAATTTCACTGCTTTTAGATACATTTGGAAAATTAATAAATGAGAATAATTTATAATTAAAATATATTTAGGATATTTTAGAGAGTGTCACAGAATTTATTTAGTGATGCTGTCTAAATACAGAGAGAGCTAATTACATTAGCAATAAAAGATATTTGTTTGAAAATATAAATATAAACAATCAGAGTATATTTCTTGCCTATAATTTTAATTTTTGTTACTTTTCTTCTCCTCTTTCCTAGAATTATTATTCCTATTTAACGATTAACATTTCCATCATACAACAGCTACCTGAAATGGTTTTATACTTAAGGTCTAATAATAATAAATTAAGTGAAATATACAGTACATTTGTACAACTTTAGGCCAGTGTAGTTTCGCTAGCTGATGTAGTTATTACTAAATTTATGAAAAGTAATTTAAAATTATTTTGTGAAAAAGTGGGTTGAGCTAGGCTGGAAACTAATCGCCGCACATTAAAATAATAAAAAAAAAAAGTAACGACAATCACATTCTATAACATAATAAATTTAACTACATAAACGGCGCAACACCCCAGGGTCGCAATACGTTAGTCTTGGCCTACTGAATATTATTTAGAAAATTTAATTTAACATATCTAACTAATTTATAAATATATCAAAAAAATAGACAATATTTTATTCTACACTATTTTTCACCATGGTTAAAATGCTGGTCGATTATGCCAAGGGAGCCAAAATTTAAAGAAAAAAGAAACGGATACCAAAGTAGATAATTAGGGAGATAGCTTAATTTAGTGATGGCTTGTGTCACAGTCACAGGCAATGCTAGCTGTGACAGTTCTGAAAAAGGAATCACTGCGACAAAGGACAACTTTGATTTCTTAATGGTGGGGGAGCAAGCACTCTTGGCAGATATTGTCCACTCCAGTTCTAATGTGAAACAATATCCAAGACCAGTACAAATTTCACAAAGTCACACAAATTTCGAAGAGTGCGTTTTTTGAAAAAAATCAAACATATATTGTATTTAAAAATATTTATTATATTTTTGGATTGATGGATAATATAAATATGTAATATGTAGCAAAATAATGTAATAATAATATAAATTAGATGTTAATCATCTTGATATTCATTTTCCAATATTGCATAAAATGATTTGATGGCATTTTTAGTAGATTTTTGCACGAATCTGTAATATATTCTCTTCTCCTCTTCTCCAAGTCAATTATGTTAAAAGAGAGCATAGTTATCTAATCTCGTCTATTATAGAGCTGATTTCACAACGTGACTAATTCACTATAATTCACAAAAAGCCGAAAACTTGGATTTTCACTATTAGGGATATCATAAAATTAAAATTCTCTAACCCCTTTCCTGATTTGTTTCTTGGGCTCAACTCTTAACTCTCAACTAATTAACTTCCAGCCGGCCGTGTTTGAAAAATCTATTGTTCACCTAACAATAATACGTTTGAAAGTACTTACATTGATTCAAAAATTATTTTTAAAAACATTTTCAGGCTAATCTTTTATGACCACCAGCTGAATTTGATTTTATGTTTTCAGGTTTTTCGATTTGTCAAACTATTAAGCAGTTGAAACTCAAACTAAAATCAGGTTGTTATCAATATAACTTACTTCAGCCGTTAGAAAAAAATAATGATTTTTCTAATGTAAATGTCTAATTTTCAACAGCACGAACTAATGAGTTATTAAATAATATAACCAAAACAAAGTATGCCATGTAGGTCAGCATAGCTTCCTCACCATTTCTATTGGATGCATAATTACATTTTTTTCAAACGTAAATGATTTGTCGTTTGAGAATAAAATCTATGGGACGAACTGTTTTTGAAATATAAGCATGCCAAGGAAAATACGTTTGAGCATGCATAGATGAAAGTAGTAGATAGAATTTGAAAAAAATTGATACCGGACCATTGTTTCATTGATCTCTAACTTTTATCTATCATTGTGCCAAATCTGCCATTTTCGAAATATAGTTGTGTCAAGGAGAAAGCGTTTGGGCATTCGCAAGCGAAAGTAGTTGATGAACTATTCCTCAATCCTTAACCATTCTTCAATTTTGGGCCAAATCAGAACAGCTTTCGAAATGTAGATGTGTCAACGAAAATTTGCGCATGCGTAATCAAAATTATTGGAGAGATTTTGATAAAACTGATGATAAACCATTTCATACTAATCCCCATATTTTTTCCAACTTAGAACCGAATTGGAAGAGCTGTTTTTGAAATATAGTTGTGCCAAGGAAAATGTGTTTGCGATTGCGGAAGTTGGATGTGTTTGGATCTGGGTACAAACGCACACAATATCTGAAATTTTTATGAACATCAGATTAACAGTAGTAAATTTTATTCTCGTCACATGGATTTGAATTGAGAGTTGAAAGACGGAGATCAAATTGTTTCCTTGATGACATAAACGTAAGACGCGAATGGAAATTTTTGATTTTGAGGACATAAATCTTTTTCAATTTCAGTATTAGCATAAGGTTTTCCTATCTTCGGTAGTGAGGAAACAAAATTAACCGAATAATAAACTGAAATTACTACATGAAGACTTCATTCTCCCATTACTTTTGTCCGCGTCGTGTGGAATGTACGCAGCATTATTTTTCGAGGGGTGATTTCAATTTTTTTTCGGTGGAGAGGGGAGGTTGGAGGGTGTAAGGAGGATTTAATAAGAAGAAGGCAAATTATCACATAAATATCTATCATAACCGAATTTGGCGTAGGTTTTGAGATAAGCACGATAATTGGATCAAAAACTATTGTTAAAATTACCAATAATATTACTCAAAATACAAATTTTATGTTGGAGAGTATGAAAATTATATTTTTGTACGTTTTTGGAGAAGGGGTATATCCCCGTGATTCCATCCCATGTGTACTCCATTGCACGTCATGGTTAATTTTTAAAACAATTAAGTGCAGTTTAGTTGAATCACTTACTGCTAATAGAGTAGGGGTTTTTGTCACCCTATACCAATAGTAGGAAAAAAAACCTTTTAGCTTGAAGCGATTCAGTTGAAAGTTCGGGAAACAATCAACTGTCCAAGGCTTGCCACTCATAAAATTTTTACGGTACACATGTTTATATTTTATATTTTTTTACTAGTATAATCTTCAGACCTGGACTGTTTCTTCAAGCTGCAAACTAAAGCCATTAAAACTGTTATTTAATGAAAGAAAAAACAGAAAATTAATACTTTCGAAAAGGTGAAGTTTAAAATTAATAAATTAAAGGTGCACTAGGAGGTTCGATGCCGATAATACTAACAATATTTGCCTTCTATCCTTCCTCTACTGAACTCCATTTTAGACCAAAATCCGGTCCTTGCACATATTCTCCATTTCTACCTTTTGGCCGACCCAAAGGGTGATTAACTGTCGGTTTAGTGTTGATTATCCTTTCAATAGTTCCTACATTATCCATCACTGCAGCTGAATTCTCTGGTTTACTCATCCTTCGTTGGTTTAAATGTTCTATGTAATACTTTATTTTCGAAAACCTTGAGGCTATATATCGTTTCGCATCCGTAAAAGATTAAAGAATTAAACTTAATAGAAAATTTTTAATGATTTCAAATAGCGATAATGACGTTGATTTCCTTTAAGCCAATTTCCAAAAGTTACCTTGAATTGAGGGGAAAAACTTTACTATGGAACTATGCCTGTTAAGAATAATATTTATATACAACAGACGAAGGCTTAGGCACTATCGTATCTGATATTCACACTCTCCAATTCTCGTTGAAACCATTTTCTTCTGTATGTTTGGCAGAACTCTTTGGAATCGATCGCGCTGTTTGAAATATCCTTCCGAATCGTCTTCGCTCGGTCATTTGCTCTGGACTCTGTATCTGTTATCAAATCTTAACAAGACTCCTTTTCAATACACCCATAAAAAATAGATTTGAAACTTTATTACATTGAAAAGTTCAGAATGTAAGGTCTAGTTTTTATGGCTACATGGTCAATCTGAAATCGCCGGATATGCAGATAGAATTAGCCTAGCGCAAACAACGTCCGCCAGGAAGGAAGTGATATCTTGGATCAACGAATGCGGATGGTAGGAGTGGTAAGACATATGGTTTTACATGAGAGATGATAAACTGAGGATGGTGTAACAATCCGTGAAGCGGCCAAAGGGAGATTTAAAGTTGACATGGAGTGGTCCTAAGGATAAGCCAGACTCAGCTCACCCACGAACACCTGATAAAAAAAGAAGACATACCAGCGTGTCGTAACTGGAGGTGCGTTAAACTGTGATGCATTTACTCACCGCGTGTACAGCTCATGAACAACTTAACTTTTTACGGATTCAAAGCATATGCTGAGAGAAGATTCCAAAATGACAACAGAACTTATACAGATTTTAAAAAATATAACAATATAAAATAAAGGTAGAGATTCATCACAGTAATTTCAGTGTGAATTACTTTAGTGGTCGATGTACTTGAATAAATACTTTGCAAACTAAAAATAAGTCATTTTGGCAAAAAGACATGTTATCTTGAATAAATAAAAAATATTATTAATTATATAGAACATTAATAAATCGAAAGATATAAACATAGTCATAAAAAATAAATAAAAAATCTTCTAATAAAAATGTAATTATGATAAGATGAAATTAAAAAATTCCGACATTGGTCGTTCTGGCATATATCTTTTTTTAAAAATCATTTGAATTGACTGATACAGGCAATCATATTATCCCATAGAAGAATGTTTATTAACTGCCTGCATTCATCATTATATCCCATGAAGAACTTTAAATTTTCAAAAGAAAAACATACAGAATTATTACACCATAAATGCTTGAAAAGAGTTAAAAACAATATTGATAATTAGGTGATTAATTTACCTGCTTTACCTTTACCTTAATCACAAAACAACGGAATACCTTTTATTTTCTTTACTATCCTGCAGTGATTACCGTAATAAATTTTAGAACGTTATCTTCTTGGCAAATCGAGTCTTAATTTATCAGACAATCGAGGAACAAGGAGTTACTACATTCTAATAGGTAACTAAGATTATGTGTAACATATGAGTAAGAACTAACATATGTGTAAGAAGCATGGTTGCAAACCTTTGATAGGCATTGTCCTGGTAAGGTATTTTATTTCCTTGAGATAAGCAATATATCGCATGACTCTGGACTGAAAGGGAAGCTCTTGTATGAAAATCCCTCGGGTAGGCCGCCGGGGCCGAGTGTAAACAGGAGCTGCCCTTTGTGAGGTCCACCTCCGATCCCTGTGACACAGTGCACTATTAGCTCTCTGCTTCACTGCTTGTCTACTAGTCTACTTCTCTACGGTTATGAAGTTTGTGATGAACATGCGGACACAGCTCTCCGTAGAATCCTCAGGGCTAACAGATTGGTGTTAATAATCTTAGAATTGTTGAAGCAACCAAGAAGTAACAGTCTTTTTAGAGTCTCTAATAACTAAACAACTAGCTAAGATATAAACATTTATTAAGAAAAAACAACTGCTGTTGGCTCTGTGCATATAATGCAGACAAAAACCTTAAGTATAAGAACGGAAGTATGAATATTAAACGAAAACAACAGGCCTTTGAAATAAAAACAAAAATTTCAAAGGCCATATCTATAAGAATGTACATGCAACTGGAACTTTCGAAAATGGCCAACGAGTCGGTGGACACGCGTCTCCATTGGTTCTTAATAGATAGCCAAAATAATCATAATAATAGAATGTATATATCCACACTGCTTTTGATCACACATCAGTTGAGATCTGGTACTGCAATGTAGTGTGGGTTAATTAGTAACAGCTGATTGATTAAAGAAGAAGGTCCGTTGCTAAGCCACGCTAACAGTTACAATCAGAAAATATAACAAAATAAAAAAAATGTTCTGAAGAAAAGTAAATTAATAAAAATAAAGGAAATAAAGTAAAATTACTTGTGATATTTCGGTGTTGACAAAGATAATGGAGAAGGCTAATTTCTATTATTTTTTTAACAACTCGAGAAATAAATAAAATGTAATTACAGTGATCTTATTGTTGTGTAGTATGTCTGACCTGTATATCTTAAATGATATTAGCACAAGAATACTGCCATTAGATATTCCTGCTTTAGTATACTTATGCTAATGTCAGATAGTTCATTTCCTACATAGACAGCAAAATGTCTGTTCTTTTAGTATGAATTTAATAATAAATAGTAGAATGAAGTAAAATTTTGAGTTTGAAAAGAAATCTTTCACGATAGAGCTCAATGTGTATCAACTAAACCATAAATATGATCTAGTTAAATTATATTGAATAAGTGACACGCAAAGACATAAGTCTGCATCCGCATACTATATCTACAAACCGCCTATCTGATTCTGAAAAAAAGTAGTGAGAAAAAACAACAATCAAGTCGGACACCGTAATTGACGAGTTGACAGAAGGAGTCACTTCACAGTGACACTGATGTAGGTCTATTTAAGTGTCATAACAAATCTAATAGTCCCTTTTGGGGAATCCTTCAGAAATATAAGGATAATTCGATGTGATGGAACCATTAGGGAGATACCTGTTTTTGTTAAGATAACAGCACCTAGGTCTATCTTCTCTAGGAAGAAATAATTTATTTTGAGAAGCCGACTACCCGAACGAACGACTACGAAGTACAACATCTGTGTTGATGAAACCTAGTAAAGAATTCGAGAAGAGATAAATTAAATTAAAGAGATTTTTGAAAACACTCTCGGTGTTTCCAAATCCTACAAAAGCTGCCACAGAGAGAGGAGCTTTAGCCTGAATATTCTAAGAATACCACCTCCCTTAGTAGGAGTATTGACCAATAATTACGACATTGTAGATGGAAACTCCACCCTTCTCTACTTCTTAGTGCCTTTCAGCGTTGAGTTAATCCAAGGATCTCCGTCTATCTCTGTCTCTCCCAAGAGTCGCCATCTCCTGCAACATCATTCCTCTCGCTTGACCCAACTTGGAAATATAGCTATTATAACTAAGCCTTGGTCTTCCTCTAGATCTTGTGCCAACTGGACTCACCTCCATAAATTTGTGTGGATCTCGATCAGGGCTCATTATACACATATGCCCGTACAATCCCAACTCTATCTTCTCCAGGGTCCCCTTTATTGCAGGAATATTTAATTCCTTCCTTATAGTTTCAATCTCGACTCTATCTCTGCATGGTTTTGAATCCAATCTGCGCAAGTATTTCATCTCTGCTGCAGTTATTCGGTTCGATTCGTTGCCTGAGAGGACCCAGCTCTCTGCTCTATACAGCAGAATAGGCGTATATACGGACTTGAAAATGTGGAGCTTGACCTATCTCTTTAGCACGATTGTGTTAGCTTTTCCTATCGTGTGGGATATTTCTGGTTGTAATTTTCCATTTCCGCTGATTTCCAAGATAGGAGAACTCATTCAAGACTTCAAGCTCCTCCTCACTAGACGTTGCACGGATTTGTTCGGGCTCTCGTCTTACTTGTAGGATTTTGATTTTTCTTGCATTAATATCCATGCCCTTCCTTTTGACTTCTGTTTCCCACTGCACTAGGGCTTCTTGGAGGTTATGTGTAGCAATGATGACTATGTCATCGGCATGTACCATTATTTGAACCAGTATAGTTCTCATGTTCCAATGACCAATCAGTGTTCTTGATGTTCTTCTCTTACATATTTTTATTATTTCATCCATAAAAATGATGAATAGTATAGGACTGAGACTATCACCCTGCTTTGCTTCTTTTTCCATCGGGAAGCTCTTTGACTCCAGACCATTAATTCTCACAATGCCTTTCTGTGCCTGGCATGTTGATTGTATTGCGAGTAACAAACCATTCGGCACGTTCTTTGCTCTCAGAGTTTTCCATATTTTTTTTCCTTGGTACTGAGTCAAACGCAGCTTTAATATCTAGGAAAGCAAGGTATAAGCTTTTATTTCGATCTCAGGTTTTCTCAATTATCATTATTAAAGCGAAGATATGGTCATGGGTTTGGCGTCCTGCGCGGAATGCTATTTGTTCATCCGCCAAATTTTCCTCAACTAATGGAAAGTTTCTTAGTTTACTAACCTTAGCTTCTTTTCTAGAATAAAGGTATATATTTTATATAACACCTGGGAGAGACATATTGCTATATAATTACCACACTAGCTTATACTTTCCTTGGAATTCCCATTCTTTACGAATTTTCTTTTAATCAAAAATTTTCTGAAAAAGGTTTTGCAGCACCTTTACTACTCCTTTCTCCCTTCCAGCATACTTGATTAATTCTGGAGAGATGTTGTCCCTTCCTGCTGCTTTCCCAAGCTTAATTCTCTCTATGGCCACTTCAACTTCCTCTTCCCGTATTATGTCTAAATCTTGGTCATTATCTTTTTCACATGAATTAGGCGTCGATTTTTCATAGCTTGCTATTTTCTCTGAAAATATCGTATCATAGTGCCTTTTCCATCATTCCAGAATGACAGCGGTATGGGTTACTAAGTCTCCATTTTCATTTCTCACATTTCTTATGTTTTTACCTCTTTTTCCTCAAAGGCCTTTAACTTTTCTCCAGAACTTTTTAATGTTTTCTCTATAGTTCTGGTCTAATTCCCTTCCAAATCGTTCCCAGGAATTCTTCTTAGACTCCCTAACAGCGTGCTTTGAGATATTCCTCTTTTGAACATTGATGGAGCAGTTTTGTTGAGACATATTTGCCATATATTCTTTTCAAGCTTTCTTTTTGTTCGTCACTGCACATTTTACTTCTTCACTCCACCATTCTGGTCTGTTTGTATATTTTCAGCAGTTTTCAGTATACAGAATTTAATATCCAACCACATTTCATCTATATTCTTTTCCAGATCTATCAATAGAAACCGATGGCCTAATTATTCTCTATACAAGGTTCTCTTCTCGGGATCCCGCAGTACTGCCGTATCAATGTTTTCATATGTTCTAGGATTCCTCTTGATCGGCTTAACAATCCGGGTATCTGGAACGAGAAGGAAGTGGTCTGTGCTGAGCTCGGCACTTCTAATTACTTTTATATCAGTAAATAGCCTCTTATATTCTTACTGTAAATGAAATAGTCAATGATGCTGTTTGTGTTCCTTTCCTGCGCAGAGAATGTAATTTTATGCACATTCTTATGAGGAAAAAACGTATGCCTATTAACAGATCAGAATCTATACAGAATTCTATTAGCCTATGTTCATTTCTATTTTTAGTAGATTCCCCTCCATAAAGTCTCATGGTACCATTCGATCCTCTATTATCTCTTCCAATTCTAGTATTTAGGTCTCCGATTATTATTACTTCTCTTCCTACCTCGTGACTTCTACTGTTTTCTCTTTTTAGTTCGGCATAAAATTGCTCTTTGTTAAATATATTGGCATCCTATGTAGGTGCATACACCTGTTTTAGAGCAACCCTACCTACCGATAATTGCATATTGACAGTGAGAATTCTAGAAGAAACAGGAGCCCATTCTTTAGTCTTTGAGCAAATGCTCATTTCTCCTAACTCCACTTATACCAAGGATTTATATCAGGATATCTACTATATATTTTTCCATTACCTCTACTATTTATACCTCCTTTCCTGTACGAGACCTGAGGTTCCAGATTGCTAAGCGTATGTCCTTAATCGCGCCTTGTCGATATTCTGTCCAAATCCGATACTGGCAATGTTTCTCTGAATCCATTTTACCTCCTTACGGGTGAGTGGCCCAGTATGAAGGACCCCGTTAGACCGGGATCATGGTCCTAGCAGAGAGGCGCCAGGAGCCTACCCTGGATGGATTGCTCCTTCCAGGGTCCATTTTTTCTCGTTTATTCACCTAACCAGTCATCCGCAGGAATTGGTTACCACCACCTTGGGCTGTGTTGCTCGGCTTTTGTAGGAGAGTATAATTGGGAAGGCAAGTAGCCTCTTTTGGCTATCTAAGACGCATTAACCCTCCTTAGGCTCTGAATAACTCCACCCAAACAATCTTATAGCCAATCATAAAAATCATCTATCCCCTACCAGTGGAAGAGGTGGAAGCAACCGAAAAAGAGAATATAAGTCCTGGACAAATGGAGATTTTGAAATCTAGACTGGGGACTCTGACACTTCCTGATGAGACGGAGATGGAGATGGGCTTGAGAGAGTTGCTGCAGGTATGTACCCTTGTCCTGAAGATAGACTGATCAGACACGACTTGCAGGAGATCAACAATAGAACCTCTAGATGTTCTTCAATCATCTATTCCCTCAGATAAGTTTTGAATAATGTTATCAACAGCAAGAGATATTTTTTTATAAACATTTAATGGTTAAATTAATCCGATCAATCTGAGTCACAATCTAATTAAGTAAATGTATTTGTATGTATATGAGATAAGTTTTGTAAAATAAAAGATAGTTTTTAAAGAAAGTTGTTGCTCCTTATCCAAAATCACTATAAACTTTAATAATATAGTCATGTAAGTATGGGTATTTATATTGACTAATTAGTGAATAATAATAAACACAAAACAGGCCGTAGAAGAAGTGCCCAATATTGAGGACTTAAATGTTACAGGTTTTTATACAGTATTATTGTATAGTAGTAAAAGGTTTTAAGCTATTTGCATAAATAATTTTGGGATAATCATCTTCAATGATTACCCAATGGCATCCTGTAACAAATACAGAATAAAATACAATTTAATATATAACTCAGATAGCTATACGTAAAAACATAGCAAGCTTATCAAAAGACAAAGTTTTAAAATTTCTATTATTAATTTAATGTGTAACACACACACACACTTATATATCATAGTTAATATATTTTATAAAAATAATGCTGACTTATTAGGAAACCGAACCTGGGAATTTCACTGACCAAAGCTAAACATTTCTCATTAACGTTTAATTATTTAATCGAGTTGTTAGAGTGTCACTAGAAAAAAAAAAAATTAATTAAAAAATTGTGGTACGAAATAAAATATATCACTGTTCGAACATAGAAATTTTCAGAGTGGTTAAAATTTTTCAGTTTTTACTCAACTATCTATTCTCTGTATTTTTCCAGTTTTCTTAATATATTTTCTTTATCCTCTTGCTTTTTGGTTTAGGTGTCACTGCTTTTATATTGTTTTTTACTTCGAGGCTATGAATCTTCCTCTTCATTTGTCATTCAATATTCCATTCGTAGTTGTTTGAAGTCGTTTGGTAGTATTAATATTGCTTGAATCTATGGTAATTCTATACCTTTTAGGTATATTACTGTCACTGGCATATGACAATCTCTTTATGTAACATAATATGACTATCTTAGTCAATGCTGGGCTTTGAACTTAAGGATAGATAGAGTATATAAAAACTTCAAATCTTGGTTAATATCTGATATATACTTATAAAGATTTGCAATTGGAAAATAATAGCTTTTCAATGACAGTCATTAGAAAAACAATAAATCTAAACATCCCAAGAATGGCAGTTACCTTTACGATACAGAATTCCATCGTATATCATTAAAACTATATGTATCGAATGTGCAAAAACATATTTTTCATATTCGTTATTATCACAATCGCTAGACAACACAAGCGATGGCTGAATACCGAATATTTGTGTGATTCACTAGAAATATGCCTCAGTAACTGTAGTAATCAAAAATACAAAAAAGTGCTACAGTTGTCACTACGATATAATATTTTATAATATTAATACAAAAACCGCATTTTTTCTCCATGAAAGGGATTTGGAATTGGGTAAAATATAGTGTAAATTAATTTTAAACAAGCTGGAAGCTACTCCATCTGATGCTGATGAGGATGGATAGCGAAAACGGAGCAATCCCAGTTTCTTCGGAAGTTACTGCTGGATTTTCTCCAACATCAAATCTCTTTCATCGAGACTCTCGCCTAACTTAACAGGACGGCTTGATCAAGGCTCGTATTTAATGCAGAGATAGAGAAAATGTTCCCTTCGCAACGAGCAAGGAGTAAGGAATGTTTTACTCAAATCTTACTCAATATATTTGATTAATACACTGTAATTAATTCAGGATAGTATATGATTGACAAGTACCAGGAGTACTGGGATGTACTATAAGTAGCGTAATACTTACTCAGAAAACCTCTATTATTCCCCACAATGGGACCTGGTTTTGTCACATCGCGCTCAAAACGTTATTTTTGAATTATTGTTATTTTTTATTATTTCAAAAGCCGCGTGAAATGTGGGATTGACATTCAGAGAATTAATGGTTGGTTGGGAACTCTTCTACTGTATCGGGTACATTTTTTGTTTCGGGTACATGTAGAGGGACATAAGGATTAGTAAATTTTTTGGGGATTTGAGGAATTAGGAGTCAGTTTCCAGTGATGGGGCTCACTAGTTATCCTGTATCAGTCCAGTTTGTTGTACTCAGTCTAGTCCAAGGCTGTTTTTATGTATTTGCCACCTCTGTGCCTGTCCTGTCGTGGTTAGAGTCCTAAATAGTGGAATAAATTCAGTAACTGTCGGTGGTAGTTCGAGGGTCGTATGGACTAAATCTGTTTTTGTCCTCTGTAAGTTGGTAAGTTTCACATTTCGTCTCATCATAGTGTTCTGAAACTGCTGGTTGCCGATATATTAACTAACATCAGCGATCTATGAAGAAGGGCCGGTCTTGTTAAGCTTTTATAAATTAATAATTTGAAGCAGAAGAATAATTTGGCGATGTCAATAGGTGTTTTAGTCTGTAAGATTTGGTCTTTACCAACCTGATCTTCTGGCAATGGCGGCATAGTGTCAGGTGCTTGTCGAGAGTGATAGCCAAACAAACCATGCTATTTACCTACGGCCTACTTATTCTACCCGCTACCCTTAAGAAGACCTTAGGAAGGAAAAAATAATATAGTCGATCTTCTAGGGATTAACTGTAATATTTAGTTCTGCCAGTTTCTTCGTGATCTCCTCGCAAGCATTATCTGCTTGCCAGATCTCTTGTTGCGTTTATGTAATTACAATAGATCGCTATATTATTGGCGTATGCCGCTACAGTAGTTTTCTTATACCTCGCTCTATTCCGGCCTTTGACTCCGACAGGACGGCCACAGAAGGGGCAAACACATATGAACATTCTTAGACTTGACTGAGGACAACTAGCTAACTAGACTGACACATGACAACTAGTGAGCCCCACACTAGAAACTAACTCCTAATTCCCCAAATCTCCCAAAAAATTGTGTACTCCTGATATCCCTCTTATAATGAATGGATCCAATGCAGCAGAAGAGTTCCCAATGAACCCAATATCTTGATTCCCCGAATTTACACCCCAAACTCCATGGGATTTTGAAACAAAAAAAAAATTGAAATAATTCAAAAATTAGGTTTTGAGCTATACAAGGCCCTATTCACTATATGGCCTGCAGTACAAGCCATACAGTAGACTTATTAACATGAAACTAAACTGTTTAGGAAAGATTCAGAATACCAGGTCCTACAAGAATACACAGTAGCTGAAATATATATCTGAATAATTAGCAATTGTACTATATGAATTTTCGCAGCCTCAGTTAGAGGCCCTGCTTCGAATATGTTGGAAAATTGTTTTTCCTTAAGTGAGGTTCAATTTTCTTTTTGGAACTAAAAACAAGCTCGATATTAATTATGCAATCATTCATATGATAAAACGTAGAATGCTAGAAGAAATTTTTGTAGGACAATAGCAGGTTTATAATTATACAATTATTTTCTACATATTTACATAAGGAAAACAATGCGAGGGATATAAATTTTCATTGAGAAATAATATAATCTACCTCACTCAAGGGCAATAGGTATCAATGCTGCAAGAATCTATTCATACAATGAATACAAGTTGAAAAAAAACTTAAGTACAATATAAATAAAATAAACAACAATAATAACAAAAAAATGTACTTCACAAATGGAAATAAATAGATTGACTATTAAATGATAGCAAAATAAGTAAGTAAACAACCAAGATTTACAGGTTGAAAGAGGAAGATAGGTTGAAATTAATTTTACTTGGCCAGATATTTCATAATATTACTGAATTCTTTTT